>JAGDQP010012309.1:0-50682 GCA_022664845.1 Lepisma saccharinum
CGGGAATTGACCATCCCATGGTCAACAGTGAGGAAAGTTCTTAGGACAATTTTACACTGGTATCCTTACAAGATTCACACTGTACAGCAACTGAAACTCCAAGATCCGCAGCAACGCCGTGCGTTTGCCCTTCGGTTTTTGGCACGGATGGAAGTGGATGACATGTGGCCGTGGGTTATCCTGTGCACTGATGAGGCGCATTTTACACTAGAGGGTGCAGTGAAAACTCACAGCTGTCGGGTATGGGGCTCGGATAATCCGCATGTTGTGCAGGAACAGCCATTACACTCTGCGTAAGTGACTGTGTGGTGTGGATTCACAGGAACGTTCATTATTGACCTGTTTTTCTTTGAGGAGATGACACCCCAAGGATTCGTCACCTGTACCGTGACATCGGCACGTTATAGGGGCATTTTAGTGCGACATGTGATGCCTACGTGACAGGAACGAAACTGTTTGGAGACTAGTGTGCATGCAAGACGGGGCAACATCGCACATCGGTCGCCACGTGAAAGACCTGCTTTGTGAAACCTTCACTGCGGATCGCATCATCTCCCGAGGATTTCCAGATGCGTGGCCAGCTAGATGCCCCGATCTAAATCCGTGTAACTTCTGGCTGTGGGGATATCTGTGGGAATAAGCGCGGGTCTACCAGGGAAATGTCTAGTAGCTGGCTGATCTCAAGGACAGCATAAGACGACATTAGCAACAATTCCGCCGGAAATGCTTCGAGCAACTGTTGCGCACGCCATTGTGCGGATGTAACATGTCGTCTATGTTTCTGGTAGACATATGGAGCATGTTACGTAAATTGTTCACTGTAACCGCAAATGTTAATAAAGTTATTCCCATTGCATCTTTTCTTACCATTCACTGGCAATCAAGTGTCAGCTTTTGTTCCCCTCACATTGTTCCTAAAGTTGTTCCCTTTGCACCATTTGTTACTATCAGCTGCCCTTCACCTTATTTGCATTACATTTATTTCACATGTTTGACCTCTTCGCCCTAGATAATCGCCTAGATAATCGTCTTATCCATACATTCTGTACCATTTCCACGTGCTTCTTACCTGTACAGCGCCACATTTTCCCCTGGTGGCAGAAATTGGAACTAATATTTTTTTTAGCGTAACTTCCTTCCGCATGGTCTCATTAGCATATTTACCGAATTTCAATGTAATATGTTAATTACAGCCCGCGCTGGACCGCCGTGAATAGCGGCACTTTAATTGTAACCACCCGGTACAATTAATTAACAAAATTGACAACGATTTACTTAAATTGCATTCTCGGTAATCATTTTGGTTTCTTAGAATTTAACCAAATTAATGAACATTTCTCTAAATTCATCAATATTTCCTTGAATCGCTGCCCTTACATTATGAACAATCCTGATGAAGGTAACGACTGGTGCTCCGACACGATCCCCGGGCAAGATGAAACGCGCAGACCACAGCCTTCGAACAGGTGAAGATGACATCTAAAGACAGTACGTAGAATTTAAAGTGCATTCCCCAAAATACGTTTAGTATATCCCCACAGAAAAATCAAGCCGGGATCCCTGAATTACAAGGCAATTAACAAAACTGATCATTCCTAGGAACAACTCTACAGTTCTTAAATTACTGTGATGTATCCTTTGCATGCTATACCCATCCATTAATATCTACAGAGCTAAATATTTGAGCAAATTCTTAGCCAGCGCTCGCTGTATATCAGTACTGGGGAGCTATGAAGGGTGGACTTCTTATGCCTTAAGGCAATTCTGATTACGTTTCACTAACCAATTTCCGGATGGCACCTAAAACAATACCCTCGAAGGACTACCTTCTCCTCTTCCTCTACAAGTATACTCATCATCCCTCAGACCTGTGACAAACTTAGACCACTGCTACTGTCCACTGTAAATTAAATAATAATTACTTAAGTAATATATCTGTAACATTTTGTATTAAATTCCTCGATCAACAACAAAAAATTAGAAATATATACGATTTACCTTGTTGTCCTCCTAGGTCGTGTTATATTCAGATCTATTTTAACGTCACGCATTATAATATTATACAGAAATCTTCCAACGCCCAATAATACTGTATTTGGCCAAGGTTTATCCTTCAGAATCTAAAAAGAAGAAAAACGAAGAGTATTGGAAAAGTTTTCAAAAACACAAAATACAAAACGACTACCAGTTCACTTTTATGTATTAGTTTTGTATAGCATCTATACTATTTATTAAGCAACGAAATCTAAATATATGAGAGTATATTGTCTGTGTGGCTACCAATAGCAACTAGAGAATGATCTCATAGCTGGTTGTGTGTGCTGATGTATAGATGTCGAAATGGCGGAGTAATTTAGATTGTAATCTTGTTATTAAATTCTAAATGTATTCTCTCACAGGGTGCTGACTAATGGAGGGAACAAGGTGATTTCCCTCCCTCACTGAAGATTTTTAACAAATTTCCTTCCTTCCTACCGACAGTTTTCTGGAAAAAAAAAATGTTTTATTTTTCTGTTATTGCACCCGGTGACTTGTGTATGTACATTTAATTCATGTATTTCGCCAAGAAAATCAAGTCCCTTCCCTCCTGCCACTTCCACCCTACAGATCGGAAGATTTCGCACTCTGATCTCCGGCCATTGCAGAAGGTACAGACAACAAGGTGTTAGTTTAAAACAGGTGCAGCCAAGTATGTTATCAAGCATAAAGGTGTTACTGCATGTAACAGCCACCGGGTCACGCTTACGGAGGATGGAGCGGCAGTAGTTACCAGGTTGTGTCCCGAAGACGGCGTGCGACACTGCGAACTCTAGAAAACTGTGTTCGTCGTTACTTTGATTAATATTAATAATATTATAATCTCAAGTAAAGAGGCATAAGTACTTGATCATTACCAAGGACATTTTGTTAATCAATTATTTACAATTTATGAATAATTAAGTGTTGAAGTACAACGTTTGCTACAGTTTATTGCACCTGTCAGAATAACCTAACAGAGCAGGTTCTGCTTTGTAGATCATACCGAAGCACAAATACGTATGCGCCAACTAGTAAATTGTTGGTTTATTTTAATCAATACCTCACCTATTGGTTAACGCGAGAGATTAAACTAGATCTCTTTGATTATTCGAGAGATCAATCAACTCCAGCCGAGAGATTGCCCGTTGGTGCGGAAATCTCTTGTCCTTGGGAGAAGTCAACGTGGAAGCACACCTTGTTTCTAGGGAATCCCTGAGCAACTTCTAGTCGCCAGAGGGAGCTGTCGAGTCGTGTTTCTGGGCATCTTGAAGGGAAATTCCTATCATCAACCTTATGTGGTAGTTTTGAGGCTACGACTGCCAAGAGAAGTCCTGTAACTGAAACTGGCGCTCGAAGTAGGGATGCAGGAACCGTCGTCATATGCAAATATTTATTCACAAGTTTATCAAACTTCTTGTCTGCTTTGATTACATTCCTTAAAATGACTTATTCAACACTTCGTTGTTTATCAACGGATGCGTAATATCGATCCATATTAGCCTTTGAGTCCTTATATCAACTGATACAGAAGGTTGATCCGTCTATATGTGTCCGATTTTGACGTCTGGCCTACCTTATGAAAAACCACGGGACCACCATCGGTTGCCTTCGATGTGAGCACCATGTCTTCTGGCAATAGCCCTGCACCGTAACTTCCATTGTAGGAGGCCCCGTTGAAGTACAAGAAGGGGAATCTCGAGCCACTCCTCCTTGCAGGATTTCCAGAGGCCACGGACAGTGGTGACACGACGAGATGCAAGTACTCTTTTCAATAGGACAAACCCGCAAAAATCCATGGGACTAACATCAGGTGACTTCACTGGTATGTCCTGGAAGGAAATAGCCTGGATGCCGGTGTCTGTCGCCATCTGTTGCAGAAATCGCTGGGTAGAACGCGACGTATGTGATGAGGCCTTATCCATATCCACACGGACTTGATTTACTGCATTTCCATACAAACGGGGCAGATCTTCTGTATAAATTGGTGTGAGAATATGTTACTGATAAAATGCGGAGTTCATCTTGCAGTTGTTAGGCACTAGGCGAATCGTTAACTTGCCTTCATAGCAGTATCCCGCGATAACCATAAAGCCCTTCGAGAAACTTGCTTTGCACTGGCGGATGAAGTCAGGACGGGTTTTTGCATCGCTGGGGGTGTACGTTACGGCTCGAATTTTTCCACAATCGGCTAGATAAATCCCTGCTTCCTCGTGTGTGGCTACGTCACTTGTCCCCGGATAGATGGCGTTCATAGAGGCGCCTGCAGCGGGTTTTTCTGTACGTCCGATGAGCCGCAGTAAGGACATGTCCACGACTTTTAAACACCATCCGAAGCTTTAACTTGTTACGTAGGTGGCAGTTCACAGTCGATTGTGCCACGTGCACTCGTCTTGCCATCACACGTTGTGGAGGAGGTTTTCCTGTAAGGCCATTCGCCGCAACTTCCGAGCTACAGGTGGCGTCACCGCAGTACACGGTCGCTTTCTACTCCCCTTCGTGGGTGAACGAAGTGCTGAAACGTCGTTGTGTTTATGTCGGTTAATTATGTTCTTGATGGTTGTTCCCAATGCACACCCATTTTCCCTGCACTGATTCTGAATCTGTGTCACGGAAAACTTGGCGTGAAAAAGTTAGACCACGCAGCCTTCCCAAAATCGGTTCACCTTGGGTGCCATGATTCAAACAACACACACACACGACCTTGGCGTTATACTAGAAAGCTTTGGCTTCCTGTTACTATTTGAATCATTCGGATCGGTCGATTCTGTGAGCAAGGGTGCAGGTTTCAAATCGGATACATATAGACGGATCGACCTTCTGTATTTTTAACCAAGTATATCAGTAATTTCATGATTTAAAATCACGTTGACTTGTATTTTCATTATTTTAAGATACGTAAGTTGCTTCGTATCTTATCTATTCTGAATTATTCTGTTACTATTTCTAAGAATCACCGCTGTGAACAAGCGAAACGTCAGATTCACACCAGACAACGTGCAGGTGTAATGAAAGGGAGAAATACAAAGAATATTCAAAATTGTGTAAAGCAGATTTTTGTTTTACATATACAACGCAGTTCAATTTTGTCCGTTTCAAGCAATCTGTTGCAAGTATTTTAAAAATATTTCAGTGACCTTTTTGGTATTTCCCGTTGGAAACAGTAGTCCATCACTACAGATTTTCAGAAAAGGATCGTTATTTTACATGGAGGAATTTTACGCTTAATGTACTTTATACCTGAGGCCTTGCTAGAGCGACAGCTTCGCTTTCGGAAGGTTCTAAGTTACACCAGACGCTACACGGTACCTTCTATGCCTCCTTAACTCTGGCCCATATTCCTTTCCCCTTCTCCCATCATTTCCCTTCGTGTCACTTGTGAATAGGATTCAGTCCACGCTAACTCTCACAAACAATCAAATCAAAGAATCGAATCAGAACAAAGTCAACTGCCTGAATTAAGAACTGTATCTATATTATTATAAATCCATTTCTGGCATTTATTACAGAAAAGTAGGATGATTGCAAACCACAAAATGAACAGTAGGAAAGTTAAAAACAGTTTAATTCAACTTACAACATCTGAACCATCCTGATAATTATTCATTAAGTCCTGCCACTTTTCCCTTGTATTGCATATGCCGGATCCCGCTGGGTTCAAATACCAATCGCAATATTCCTTATGTAACTTCTCTATCTTCTCCAAAATGCCCGTATCTTTCTTATACTTAATGTGATACCTGTAATAAAACAGACAAGATTGAATTCCATACACAATTTCGCCTTTTAGAACTCGTACGCTTACTAGCATTCACTTATATACAAGGAAACCATTTTATGAGTTTCTACAAAAAAAAAAAAACTATCTGCAATTTGGATTTTCTACCTTCATCGGCATCTACAGCACAACTGGAGCACAAATATTACCTCCTATTGACAAAACCCTCGCATACTAAGCGCACTCTTTATAGTCTTTAATTACACCAACAGCAGAAGAAGCACCATATACTACTAGAACACAACACGAACGTATTTCAAAGATTCAATATATTGTTTTAGCACAGACATATAGAGAAAGATACGGTTTATTTTGAAGTTAACGATGTAACGGTAACACAAATGAACAACTAACCTGGCCTCCACTTTCGATCCAATTTCTCTGTATAAATGATTAGTAGTCGGACTGAAAGTTTCGGAGCCTTCCGCCAATTTTCGAATTTCCTGCAACAACAAAAAATAAAATAATAGCTCATATCATAATCATCCACAGATAAAAAAAATAAAAAGGATTTTTAAACGAACACACTTTTTTAAGATGGACTAAAAAGTAAAAAATAATAAATTGAATTAATCTTATGAATCGGAAAATAAAAGTGTGGGTGCTCTTAGATATTATGATAAGGTAAGCAAGAGCACCCACGCTTTTATTTTTCAATTTATCAGATTAACTCAATGTATTATTTTTTACTGTTTAGTCCATCTTGAAAAAGCGTGTTCTTTTTAAAATCCTTTTTTAATTATTTTTTTATGTACAATAGATGAATATTAAACTCCCTGCGAGATAGGCAACCCAAACTTCACACAACAGATCCGCCGTTGCGTGCATTTAAGGATAATTTCCAATTATTTTATTAATTAATGAATTACAGTTAACTGGATTATTCTGTCGTATATCTAATGATTTCATATTGTATTGTCATCGGAAGCAAGTAAGTTTACAAAATTTCAAAGAAATCAGATGATGGGAAGTGAGTTAAAAATCAATTACAAGATTTGTACCAGAGAGCAAGTTAATATAAAGCGTGTAATAAAAAGCCATCAAGAAGTTAGAGAGAGTAAGTCCCATTCATGCCGCTTATCCTGACCGAGGTTTTAAAGGATGTTTGTTAATCGCACCAGGCGAAACCGAGTCGCCGTAGCTCAGTGGTAGAGCGTTGTCATAGCATTCTGGAGGTCGTGGGTTCGATCCCAGCGGCCGACCATCCTGACTGAGGTTTTTCCTCAGTCACACCAGGCAAATGCTGGGATAGCGCCTTCAACATAATAGGACCTGGCCGACACCTTCCTGAATCCTTTCGCCTCCCCTACCCCGGCCTGAGCCTTAGATGTCTAAAGGCCATAAATAAAACTCAATTCAATTTTCATCAGGCGAAGGTCTGGCTGGACGGTGTATACAACAAGGTTATGATCGCTACCTTCCTCATTCTTTCCCCTGAAAACGTGATCGTCAAGGGACATACAAGTGTTTTTCCAACTACATAATAATGAACTAACTTTGAAATGAAACCCTATATTTCTAGCAAAGATTATATTTTCTCGTTGTACTCGGTATGTACTTGAATGAATAACCACCTGATTAATTTTACATTCCGTTATATGAAAAGAAGTTTCAGTTACATCAGTCAACAGAAATATATAAATTTCATTGTTGACTAAATAATCACTCAGTGGTCTATAGTACTACTGTATGTGATCTCTTAGATTCTATTTCACCCCTCTTCGTTCATAGGACAACATTGCTGAGTTTCCCTCATATTAACACTTAAATAAAATATTAACAATAGATGACACTATATACATGGTAACAGAGAAATATTCTAAAACTGTAGAACATAGCGTTCCCAACCCATGACGATGCGACGTACCTCTTTTCTAAAACAAGGGTTAAGTTTATGTGAGCTTCCACGTACATTTTGATTTCTATCTACATCTGTGATTCCCGCTGGAAATTATTACACTTTGGTTCACCTCTTTGACGTTCAGTTTCTAAAGTTGGAATTTTCAAATTATCAGTCCATTACTAAAATGTATTACACGTTCAATATAGTCCTGGAAACGTGGACTGCGGTCCATGAATCCTTTTACGTATCTTATAGTTAGTTGCCCGTCAACAGAAAGAGATAACTTTTTAAGTGGACAAGCAAGTATAAAAATCTGCAACACTATTTTAATTTACTTCACGTACTGCAAATCCAAATACACTCAACACAAATTCTCAGAAAAAACACTTACCACCATTATAAGCTCCACGTATTGTTCCAAGTCTAATACTCTCAGATATGGGTAAAGATTTACGTGTGTGTTTAGCTTGAATCCGTATTTTTGTGAGCGAAGTGAGTGAAGATCTCGCTGGAATGCCTCTCTAACAACCTTCCTCCACTCTTCTTGACTCTCCTCCAATTTTCTTCTCTGTCAAAATATAATAAACAGTATGAATTATAAAAATATCCATTACAAGTATAGCAAAACTCAACACGAATTACGTAGTCTTAAGAATCTGGAAAATATTTCAAAATCTGAGTTTCTACGTCACAATATATTTCCAGTTCCGTAGATATTCCTACTTGATATATGTAGTATCTGAGCGATCTCTCATCTTGTTCCTACTTTTAAATAAGATTTCTCACTAGTCCTCAACCATAATAAAACATGGAAATTCGTGTCACAGTTCCAAACTTCAGTTCTAAAATATCCTGTGTGCTGTTCAAGAAATCTCTAATAAACAAACTTTTTACCTCATATTAACCCTGTATGAATAATTTGATTACAGACCTCACCTTTATTTCACTAACCAAATTAGTCAGATATAAATACAAATTAAAATACTTAAGTCAGTTGATTTGAATATTTAAACTGCAATATGAAATGCTCAAATCCTAATTTATTTATTCTGTATGTTAGTATTAAATTAAACTTAGATTTCAAAATATAAGTATTTGCTCTGATTATAATTTCACTGTTTTCTTATTTTGTATTTCATCATTCATTCAATTTTCCCTCCTATTTCCACACTACATACATGGAGCAAAAATCTTGTTTGTAAGCACACTGCGCGAAGAGACAATACAATTCAAGTTGTGGACTAGCGTAACACGATCCCCTTGTTTTCTTTAATTAACACCTTTCGTCAACATTCTGATGACTTCCTCGGGAATAGCAAATAAAAAGTCAAAGGTACCTCAAACGAAGGAAGAAAATATTTACAAAAGTGGAAAAAGTCATAGGTTTGATTATAATTTCCTTCTTTCTTTCTTGTAATACCTTCAAGCTATTGCCATTCCCGAGAATCTCTTCAGGATGGTTACAAAACGTTAAATCCATTATGTGTTAATTGAAGAAAATTGGATTACCTAAGTACATAAAGTGGAAAAAAAATCGTTTTAACAGCATAAAATTTATCCCAGTCAAGTAAGATAAATTAGCCACAGATATTACAATGTAATCCTGTACATCGGCCATATGAAAAAAGTTATACAATTCATTATACTTACATAATAAAGAATAGTCTCAGTCGGTTTCGATTTGTTTTCAATTGACTTCACTTTGACATAGTCTTGCAATTCAGTCTCCAACTGCCTTTTCAAAAGTAGTCTGAACTCCTTGGGACTAAAACCTTCCACTGGTGTTCTAAACTCATTTCTCTGAGGAGAAAAATATACAAATTAGTTTTAACAGAGAAAACAAATACTACTGTTTAAAAAGGAAGTGTTTTTTTTTTAATAGTAATAATAAGAAAACTGGCTCATTTTACAGAACTACGCTTTTATAATTGTCTCGTACCTACATGTTACGCAATCATTTCCTCAATTATTCAAACATAAAAGCTGTACACACGAAGGCGAGTTTGCTTCTTTATTTTGTTCAAACTTCTCAAATTAGTTGTATTCCAACTGGCCTTCCACGGATAGTATTTTTTCAACATGGTATGTACTGATCAATATAACTTTATCACACGTAAAAGGTCTCTTGAATTTTCACATGAAACCACAGAAACAGATACACAAAACACCATTTGCGTTACATAATATTCAACGTGTAAACAGTGACAATCTTTATAGAAAAGGTGAAGTGATTTTAACTGTATCCTTTGTACATTTGGTATCTCTTCGTTCCGATAAAAAAAAATAATAATAACTAGACCATGATTGCTCAAAGATATAAACAGAATAAAATTCACTAGCAATAGTCAACAGGATAAAACTTCCCTATCAATCTTCAATTTATACCGGATCATCCTAATGAAACGCATCCTGGTATCATCCTGAAACAGAATAACATGGGGGCTGAGGGAACGAGCCCTTACTAAGCTAATATCTATCACTGATACCTACTCAAATATAGCTTCAGAACGACGTTCCGATCGGGAAGTAGGTAAAGAATGTCATTAGGGCAATATCACCTACAAGGGAGTAACTAAAGTCGTTTCTGTCGGTGATTGACTTAATTGTTATATACGTTCTAAACGAACTGGTGCGCTTCTAAGGACCAGACCGACAGTTCTTCGGTCAAGTGGGTTCCGAACCACTCCCTTCTATGGACCTCTACGAGGCTTGAATCCGTGAACATGCGAGCGTGCTAACCATTTGGATAACCGGGATCCTGTTTTCTCGGTTGTAACAGCCCTGACGTAATTTTTGAAAATTGTCACGATTAATCAGTGATTTGAATGCTTGATTTACTTCAATTGAATTAATAGCCTTTAGACATCTTTAGCCCAAGACAGGATAGAACAGGAAGGAAAGATGTGGAAAGGAAGTCAACCAGAGCCTAGTTTGACGGTACCATTCAGGGTAGTCTGGTATTATTGAGGAACAGCATTGGAAAGGTCCGTCAGGATGGCCAGTCGCTAGATAATCTAGAATCTTCAGTACGCGAAGATACTGTAGAGATGGAGGTTTCATATACACTACATTTCTTAAAATTGATAATTTAAATTTAAAATTTAAAGATAAATAAAAATGTCTCTTCTCTTTTGGTGCTCGAAAGAAACAAGTTCCGAGACAGTTTGATAATTTGTTGCCAGAGGGCTGTGTGGTTCTATTCGTGAAATAGTTCCTGCGAGACTGGTGTGGCGTCGCTGTTGTGCGCTGGCTCTGGTCTTGGGTTATGTATGACGAGCAAGTACTTAAATTCTTGGAAGTGTCGAGGTCGTATCCTATGAAGAATAGTTTGAGTTGTGACGTACTTCGATCTTTACGTAACTTCAAACGGATTGTGTGGAGAGGTTGTGATATTGTTTAAAATACTTATATTCCGATGGATTAAATAGTGAATTAAAATCTAAACATCCATCTAAATAAGAAGCTGTTTTAAAATTACCTGGAGAACGGAAAACAGGAAGGAAGAGTTCGGCTGTTTGTTGTTCACGCCTTGTGGTTTATTTCAGTTCCTGGGAGCTTAATATTTTCAACTAAAGGTAAGAACCTAAGCTCATTGAAATTAACTAGTGTTAAATGGTTGTAAAAAGGAAACTAAACTAACTTAAACCTCGACTGATGTAACAAACTGTCCGTTGTTTGCTGACCCATTAGAACTAGTTCTCTTGTACTTCTAATGGAGTAAATGTAGCCTTAGTTAAAAGTTCTAGTTCTCTTGTTCTTCTAATGGAGTAAATGTAGCCTTAGTTAAAGTTATTAATTCATGCCTCTTGTTTGAGTTGTAATTAAGCTTCTGTTCTTGGAAAGTATCAGAAACTTCTAAAGTTTCTTTTTGCTAAATAACCTCGTGGCTTTGAATAAATTGGTGGGAAATTAGACAAAGTTTCAATGCGCGTGTTTAGTTTCGAAGGAGAAGACAGCAGGGTATCGTCATTGAAACTGATGCACATCAATGATTTCGAAATTATTTATTCTGAGTAAGTCATTTTATAGGTTATATAGTAACAGAAATTCGGGATTCAAATTTTAAAAGGTAATTTAGCTTGTAAATTGAGTTGTAGGGATAAATCAGCGTTAAAGGTCTTGAAAGGAGTATTTTTTTAATAAAAGACTAAAAACCTTAAATTAAGTAAAATTTGACTTAGTAGGAAAGGGTACAATTCCTTACATTCGTGTATCAAACGTAAAGCTGATAAGACAGGGGTCTACCTTAAAATTCTTATTTAAATTATTGAATCATTCCGGAAGGGTTGAAAAACAAGTCAGGGAGGACAATTGAGTCGCGTGGAATGATAGTGTTTTTTCAGGGTAATTATTGTGCGGTGAAGGAATATTAAATAAAATTTGGTAAATAAATATTTTCTGTTGAGAAGTGGATTGAAATGGGAACAGCTTTAAATGAACTGAAGGTGAGTTGTGTGTTGCGTGTATGAATGAATGGATGGATGGATTCCTCCTGTAAAGTAAGTGATATTTTAGTTAAATTGTGCATTGAATGAGGAAACTAAAAATTAAAATGACACAAAGAATTCTGTTTAGAACAACCGCGTCTGGAACATGTTTCGATTGAAAAATCTGAATTTAGTTAACTTCGATTCTTAAATAGGAAGTCCCAGGTTGCCATTTAGAATCAACATGGTTTGTATTAAGTTTTTGGTTGAATAGAATTTCTCCTGGTTTATGTTTAGTGAAACTAATTCAGACAACCTTTAGAAATAGGTGCGCATAACTTTGACCAATTTTTTCAATAAGAGAAAGCTTGCCCCGGAGAATAAATTGTTTGAAAAATTTCTTCGGAGGAAGGCGTGACCGATTGAGCCCAATTATTGAGTTCAACAGGGATGTAGTTTGAGGGTAACGCTTGAGAATTTTTTTTTTTCTTGCACCTGATTGTCAAATGATTACTTCCCTGTGGCACATAATACTGATCTACAAACTGAACTACAGCCGCTCGGTATTGATTGCATGATGTTTCAGTGAAGTCCATTACGATTTTACCCACAATTGAGATCTCGTTCCACAAGAGACACGACGGCAACTTCTTAGATCGAAATTATTTTCAAACAAACGGAAAAACAAATTTCAGGATGAATAAAAAACTACTTTATCGATTTATATTTCTTACACATGTACAGTGTTATTTAAATGCCAATCACACTATTTAAATTAATTATTTTACTGTTAACTTTTTCACTAAAGCCGAAAACGTTACATTCTTTCATTTCAGTCAGAAGTTCAAAAGTTGGTGATAAGAAGTCAAATGTAATTTGGAGTCATGACAAATGTCTATATAATATTAGTTATCATATTTTACTTGAATCTCATATTTCAATTTAATCACACTGCCTATTTCTCTAAACTAACAATTAACTTGCACAACATGCAAGACAGCCATTAGGTGAATACACTTAATATAAAAGTAAAGCATTTTCAAAGGGTTAACTATTAAGTTGAATTTTACTGATGGTAAAGAAATATGAATTACGCCCGTTCCCATGCGAGAAAACCCGCTACAATTATCTGCCCTCAAAGTACTCTTCAAAAAACATTTTCAATGGTATCTTCAAATCAACAACTATACGGAAAACCATGCTGTCAGGTGATAAAGCGTTTTACCTGGAGATAGGTTGTGAACCGAAGGTTCCTGAGCAAGGAAAACCGATGGTAATTTGTTTTTGCTTTCCATGCAATACAGATAAGGCTAAATGAGAGATCTACACTTTTAAACAGATTCTGTACATCTTGCCCCCGCCTGCGGACACGGTTTATTCGTTAACCGAAACTACCTGAGCCACTGCTAGACGAGTGGTAGTCCTTGTCACCTTGTACAACTTCAAGTCCAGTCCTTATGACGTTGAAATCACATTTATCTGATAAAAGGCAATGGCAAACTGCCATCGGTGTCCGTCACAAACCCACCTCCGGGTACAACACCTATAATCAGAGTTCGATTTGTACGGGAAGATGGTTGAAATTTTCCCTTCTCTGCACAAGAAAAAAAATGAAAGCTGTTTATCGAAATCACCCCAAGCTTGGGAAAAGAACGAGCGTAAAATATAGTATTCTACATGTCCAATTTCCAGAGAATGGGGGAAAAAAATCAGACAAATTAATCTATATAATTATAAAATCGAAAAAAAAAAAAAATCAGTATCGTTCACATACTTTAGGTCTGCAGCATCCGTTCCCACTTTGTTTTTATCTTCTCCACAGAAAATAAATTTATCTTGGCACTTCCCTTGTCTGTGCCACACCTTTCATGCCATTTAGCTGCAAAATTGACATTAAGTCTAGCTTAAGATGAACTTACTTCTTGATTTAGCCCTTCAAGTAACCGACAAGAGTATGATGTGTCGAGTGGAACAATATCCGGGACGAATTCTGGGTCTAATCTCCTCACTGCTGAGAGAGTAACTGCTCTTTGATCGGATACAAATCTACATTCCTTGAAGATATCGTTGAATTTATAACCCTGAAAGTAAACAATTATTAAAACTTACTCTATTTATTCTTTTTCTATTTAATAATTATTAATTTCTGTGTTATCAATGAACAATTACTACGCGTAATATTCTCGTCTGAACCTATTAGGCTTTTGGTAAAAAAAAAAACGAAAAAAAAAGTAAAGATGCCAATTTTTTTTATAAGTTTCAACCTATCACAAATGAATGCAGAACATACATTGATACTGAACTGAATTGTATGATATTAATGGTGTTCAGGCATGTCTGGCTCACGTCGGAAACACTGTAACCGGAATTAAAATTTTATTTAAGGCTTTCAGGCAATTCTTGCGCAAGCAAGAGTACGAGAGGGAAGATGATGTGCGATGGAAGTCGGCCAGAGCCTAGTTTGAATGTACCATCTTAAGCATTAGCCGGGTGCGACTGAGAAAACACTGTAAAATCTCAGTCAGGATGGCCAGTCGCTGGGATGGCCTTCCGAATACGAAGCAAACGCTCCACCAACCGAGCCATGCTAAATACCTTGGAGTCAACAAAGAATTAGAGTCAGTATAAAGTTTAAAAATCTCACACAGCAGATCAGAACTCATTAAACCTGCTGTAGTGAATTCCGGTCAAACTATAACCGTTGCGTATGTTGTAGTCCAAAGAGAGTACTGAAGGGCAGGAACCGCCGCCGTGTCACACACTAGACTGTAAACCCCTACGCAACCAGGGAAGTATTACTGCTGGAAATCAATGCAGGTATCTCCCAACCCATTTGTGAATGAACACTCGAACGGCTGCTGCTGTTATTCGGTCTCACTGACGTATCACACGTTATTATGTTAGAGTTCCCAATTTTTTGTCCGGTGACCTTACTTTTATGCAACCTGCAACTTCTTGTAGTGAGAAAACCAAGGCACGTATATTTTAAATTAGTTTTCACCAAATGCAGCTTTGCAAAATAAATCACAAAAAAGGAAAGTGATTGTCTTGTTACTTGTAGGTACCTACAGCGGTTAAGTTGTCTAAGTTTTAAATACTGCAACACAAAGAAGTATATAAATTTATCCAATCAAAATGGAAATCTCTTTCGCACTGTGCCCCCTTTCTTCGCAACTGAGAAAATAATACTTCACTACAAAGCTAGGATTTTATCAAATGGTATATATCATAAAATATCATAAAAAATGGTATATTTTTAGCCACTCCTCAATGACTTCAATCTTATGCAAAATAATACCAAACGACGAGGCACACTGGCACGCTTTACCATCGAATTAACATAAATCTTTACTTAATAATTAAATTTATAACATGTATGTAAAATCTACTTTCATATAATCAAGTCTATGATAAAAACAAATGTCGCTCGTGAGAAACATAAATTACGCACAATTTACTAAATTTTAACATACAATGGGCCAACGAACACGAACATCTAATCTGTATGTTCTTCGCACCACGACAGTCCTGAATGATTATGGTAAGAAGCTTCTCCGAATAGTTTGCACCATATAATCACTTTTATATCTTATCAAGCTAAGACTTTTCAGATATGTTCCTTCATCAGGAAGCCGTTGTATGCTAATGTGAGATAAATCGACACGTGGCATCTTGAATGTAAGCCTAAATGTTGTATTCGATCGTACTATAGTGCTTATCTGCAATACGCAGATTAGGCTGAAGAAGCTGATGAAGTCGGTTAAAGTTGCTGATGAAGACTGATCTTCCATGATTTACAATATTCTCGCTGGTTGATTGCTGCTTATCAATTGCTTAACTTTCTCAGTGATACCACTCAACAGTCGATAAGTATCGATGTTTCGAAAATGTACACACTAAAATACAACTCGCTGTCTGACAAACTCCGATAAATTCTCTCCTTTATTCATCGCACTTAGAAACACATCAGATACATAAAGTCACAGTTGTAAGTGCCGACTGATCCATAAAATCGCCGTCTTAAGCTCGAACGAACCACGCACTCAACAAATTACAAAGGATTATAAAGGACTCAGCTGATTTTTCTGTCGGTGTTTTCCCCCAAAATATTAACTGCTGTGGTGTTGCAAAGAATGAATAATTCGAAGAATGTCTTACTAATACCAGAAAAAAACTGACCTATCAGTCATGCAACTGAAAAGAAAGAACTTGACAAATCTTCAGTACTACTCTACTCAGGGTTCCTACAGGTTTTGAGCAGAAAGATTCCCTGACTTTTCATGACTCTACATAGAAATTCCCTGACTACACGAAATTTCTATAGAATCGGCCTCCTCCTCGCCCTACAGCCGACCGTTCCTCACCAACGTGGTAATTTTCCTTTGATATGATGATTGATTACTATTGTTACATATTCCATATTAATTACATTTTGATTATAATAAGGATGTATACGTTTAATTTCTTCTTCTAAATCCTGGAGCCTTGCATCCAATATCCTTTTCGCAGCTTTCTTCTCTACTTGTTCATTCCTCTCTACTTTTCTCTGGTCCAGATATTCTTGATAGCGTCTCCGTGTATTTAAAACATAACCCACTTTTTTTTTTAAACAGTTGATCAATTTCCCTGACTTTTCCATGAGCGAGGACGCATTTCCCCTAATTTTCCCTGCCTACCAAAAAATTCCCTGACTTTCCAGGTTGTAGGAACCCTGCCTACTTGAAATCTTTTGAAGATTATATTTGTTAAATGAGCTGTGAACTCCTCATGAACTGTATTTGGATCACTGATATTCATGTAGTTCATAAAATAGAAGTTTTTACCACATAACAATAGCAAAAGACGATATGGACAAATCTAATGCTTACACTTTGCTGCATATCTTCAGCCAGCTTCTCTAGATAGTTTCTATTAGTTTGTGAATCAGGAAGTCTCCCAAGGCATTCGAGATATCCTGCATACGAATTAATATTAGGCTTCAACTTATCGTCATGAATGATTTGAAAGATTTCTCTGACTTTGTTGATGTTTCCCTGTGAATATAAAAAAATAGATGTTCGACAATATATTTAAAAACAACACTAGATACCACACAACTTTAAAGTGATACATGCAAGAAAAGGTTAGAAACAACTTCCATATACCTTCAGTACTGCAGGCAATCTGTTGGATAAAAACGTTGTTATTTGGAATAATTAAGAAAAGTCAACTTGTTTGGATATGCAGTCTACATGTAGAATATTGTAAACATTGTATTATATTTTGGGATTATTTTGGAATCGTAAAAAATATTTCTCATTACCAAATTTTATGAGTTGTAATTGATTGGAACTTAGGTTTCGTTGATTGTTCATCTATATTTTCAAAGTAAAGGATAAATTCTACATTTTATTATTTGAAACATTTGTAGGAAAAAACAATTCACGATATCAGTTTATCGTGATAAACCACCTACAACCACTGAACAATACATTCGCACGAAATCTGGACGTAATTGCTATCAGGGCTTGCGGCGAAATCTTGGAATCCATCCAGCTACCATAAAGGAAAGATAGTTTCGTGGGAAGAGGCCGATTTAGTGGTGGGTGGTTCGGATCCAATTTTGTAGTTCCTGTCCTTAGAAGTTATGTGGTCAATTAGGAAGAAAATCACAACCACACAAATGCCAACTTGAGATTAACACTTGATCAATTATTTTCAGTGTTCAAAACATCAAACAGCAATAACAGTAAAGTTCTCAAGGTAGAAACAGAATACTTAATACAGAAGGCTTTTCGGGATATATGCAAACAATTTTGATGCAGTACTCACCTTGATGTATCGGTTGTAATCTATTGGGCCATCAGTATTCGTGACGATCGCTCTACAGCGCAATATCCATTGTAGGAGACTTCGCTGGTGATGGGGCATACGTATTCGCTGCCACTTCTCTCTGCAGGCTTTCCAGAAAGCATTGACAATGAGGACCTAACGATGTTTGGGACTTGTCTGAGAAGTCCGAAAGAACAAAAATCTATCAGGGCTGTCTTTTTATGGTATTACCTGAATTCCAGTTTCCTGCTCTATTTCATAATAAAAGCAGAGGAATTACCTCACGGTGTGACTGGAGGCCTTATCCATATTAATTCGAACGAACTGAGTGTCCTGTTCGTACAAACTTGATATATCGTGGTGGAAAATGGGGGTCATAATGTTCTGCTGGAAGTGTACTGCATTCACTTTGACATTTATGGGAACCCTACGAATCGTGAACTTCCCACCGTAACAGAATCCTGAACTATGAATCCCTTGGGGAAACTTTCCGCGCTGGCTCATAAAGTCCCTGTGTCTTTTTGCACCGATATTGCGGTAGGTGATGGCACGTACGTTGCCACTATCGGACACGTATGCCTCAACCAAAGTCACTCCAAACTTCCCCTTATAATCCGCCAGGCGGTGCTCATAATACAGTATGCCGCGGTTGGAGGCCGTGTACAAGGGTTTTCTTGCTCGGCCATCCGATGTACGCCGCGCTGCCCTGCATTCGTCACTCACTGGGTTCCTATTTTGAGTAGTTTCGTGGATTTTTAGCCACTGGCCGTTGTTGTGTATAACGGGTTACGACGGCATGTACACAGAACTTGATTCCATTGTCCCGACACTGTCGTACAATTCTTTCATAGTTGAACTTAGCATGGAAAAGGGTCATTACATACCCTTCCCAATATCGGTTGAGTTTCGATGCCATTTCACTGGTACACGAACTTCACTCCGAATCTTGCTACAGACAGAAGACTCAAGCCACACATGTAGAACTTCGCTGTAGATCCCGTATGAGCGTTTCGGCAAGATAAACTATTCGCATATATCCCGAACATTATTATGTATAGGTGGAACATAAAGAAAATAGGTCACATCAGAAAATACAGTAACGCGATAAATAAACGCAAAAAATAAAATTAAAAGTGTTTGAAGGGACCTAGAACTTTTCAGAAAATAACTATTGATTAAAATGAAATGCTTCAAAAATAAGATTATTAAAATAAACGAAAGAAAGTTTGTTTTACACAATGTATTTGAAAAATAACGCTTATAAATTGCGGGTGGAATCCTCAGCGGAACACGAAAAAAAGGTTCCTTTAAAGAAATTTAAAAATATTTTGAGCTAGAGAAACCCAACCTTTTGCAGCATTGTAACAAATTATAAGTAACAGACAAGTAATCACATAAGACGTGTTGGCTTAGCCAATCATAATTGAAGTTGTCCCCAAGCATTACATTTAACCGAAGTTGATGACTGATGAATGCAGCCATTTGCAAGTCTATGCATGTCTACTACACAATGTGAATCGTCTGATCGGTCTGAGCCTAAAGACCATAAATTCAAAAATTCAATCAAGTGACAATGAAATTCGCAAGTGGGAAATCTCCATTATGCTGCAGTCCCTCAATTAAACTTTGCTCAAATACAATACTGCGATACAACAGTTGTGATGTCTAAACCGATATGTCTTGCATTTATTAGTTGCTGAGATATTACGTCGTTTGTGACGATGTTGCCTGCACCACATCTCGACGATGCTGTACGACGTTTCTAGGTCCAAAGTCTCGCGCGGTACTTTTCTTTAAATTTCTTTACAAGAACTTTTTTTCTTGTTTCCGTGTGATGAATTCACCGCTCAGTTTATAATAACAATTATTTTAAACATCAAAACGTTGAAAAGACCAAATTAAACACGCTAAAACAGAAAAAAAAATCCATACCTGCATTAGCACACGCAATATCGTAACGTCTCAAATTAGAGGTACCATTGATGCTACAATTAAACATTTCCAGAGCATCAATGAGAAACAATAGATTATGAAACATTCATGTACTTGTCAAACAAGACATGACCTGGAAGATGTAGTTCTTACATAGAAACAATGAATGAAGCACACTAAAGTCTATCTCCCAGGACCTGAGAGTAAAGGTAAACAACCGTAGCACTAGAAAGCGTATTCATCCGCGCTAATCGCAACCGGATTGGATTTTGTAGGCAGAGATGTTTCTGCCTCCCATGCAGCGCGTGCTTTAACCACGTGTTAATAAATCTGCTACATTCTGAAGACAGTTAAAAATTTACACGTTAGAGAACACTCCTGACACTTACTAAGGCTACAAATATAATTTTAATGATTAAAAAAATATATAATACACAAAATACTTACATCAACATACATATTACACGCCGAGGGAATGAATGCCTGTCATATCACTGTCCTCATCAGACATATGTTCTTCTTCTGAGAAAGACATATATCATCATCCTCGCTGCTACCACCCACACATATAACGAAGTTTTCAACAGTGTCTTCACACAATCCGTCCAATTCCCACATTTTTTCTCTTCCACCTCAATCACATGCCGAACACAACCCTGCCACCGGTCTGTGTAATTCTTTCAATCGCGGTTTGACGTGTGAATATCGGCTATCTTAAAGGTTCCGTTTTTAACGTCCATGTAACCATTTACTTGACTCCAAATTAATTCAATTGGATTCAGGGAGCAGTGGTACGGGGGAGTACGTAACACTGTGTGTCCAGCTTGCATAGCGATTTCATCAATCATATATTTATCGTACTTACGTTTTACGCTCTTTACAATGTCCAAAAGTTCTGCCTTTAACAATTTTGAATCGTGTTCAATACCTTTTGCGGACAGCCATTCGCAAATATTGCGTTTGGTCCATGATTTTGAGGGGATCTTCTCACATTTTCACGCTATGATATGGAGCATTATCCATCACATTTACGCTGTTTGGTTCTAACTTAGGCAAAATGCTAGTAAACCAGTTCTTGAACATTTCGCCATCCATCTCTTGGTGGTAATCCTTCGAAGATTTGGATTCAAATGCATGAAGTCCACCCTCAACAAAACCACTGTCACTGCCAATGTGCATTATAATAAATCTCTTTCCCTTGCCGGAGGGATTTTTTAAGCCGATGGATAGACCCGAAAGAAAAGCCTGTTTTTTTTAGATTGTACTGTTGTGTCTTGCCAAACTTTTTCTACCGTGTGTCTACCATTTATCCACGTTTCATCTCGGTAGTATACTTTTTTACTCTGTTCCCTAGGATGAAGTATCTGGCGTAGGTACCTTCGGCGGTGTAACACAATATCATCTCTATCCATTAGCACAGCATTTCTATTCCGACGGAGAAACTTAAAATTTAATAATTTCAACATTCTGTGCATAGATGATCCTTTCGAATTTGGTAAGTCGGGATCATCATTAACAGCTTTCATAATTTTATCTACCGTGGGCAGTTCATTACGGACGAAAAAAAATGATGCACTTTTTTTCCAAGAGTATCTTTTGTGAAATCACCATACTTTTCGCGTTTTGTTTTTACACACGTTTTAACGTTTCCCGTTATTTTAACTTCCCTTACGATGCGATAGACACTGGCCTTACTCACTCCCGTTGATTGAGACACAAGATTCACTATGCTATCAATCGCTACACCGGAATTCTAAGTAATGGAATACATTCAAAATGCATTGTTTTTCACCGCTTCTGATTGTTTTTACCTGCACATGTTTTATCACTTTCGGTGTGGCCATGATTTATTTCACCACTTCGGCCAGTAGACCTAAATTACTTCACTATATACAATAATATATACACGAGAATTATATAACGAAAATCACAAATAATTACAGTAATATAAACACACGCGAATCAAGTATATACAGTAATATACACACGAAAATCACAAGTATATACAGTAACGAGAACACACGAAAAAGCACAATATTCGCTCCTCTTGAATTTTGCCTCTCAAACTGCAAACACAGAACACACAATGACACCAAGAATGTGTCCTCCCAGCTGGACTGGAATGTGACCGTTGCTTGTCGTTCGTTAGCAAGGAACGCCAAATTTCGTCTGCTCCTGAGTAAGAGAGAGTCAAGGGGTGGCAGTGAAACCAGTATGTCAAAAAGACAATATAATTCATGATTTCAAATACCACTTAAACATTTCTCTAAATAAACATCTTTATGTACTTATTAGGAATTAACATTACAGTACTCTTCCGTTGACTTTCAGTAGATATTATAAAAAGTACTTTATCTTATCCAACTGCGTGACAAGGCCCACAACAAATCAGACATTAGGGGTTGGCGCGCGGTTTGTTGTTACTTACTCTCAGGTCTCGGGAGATAGACTTTAGATTATGTCTTGAATAAACACCTTGAAATTTTTAATACAACTTGGGCCTTCAATTTTGCTTAAAGAATTAATTTGTTACCTTTCAAATTCCATATTTATGTCGAAAAACGACTGAGTTCTCATTCTTAAAATATGCATAAAATTATTACTTCTGAAGTGTAGCAGGGTCATTCTAAATTTAACCACGCATTTTAGTGTACGTTAAAGTGAGAATACTTATTAACAGTATATAATATGATCCTAAATACAACTCTCTGTGTATAATTATGTATAGTGAATTAACGATAAAAATATAAATAAAGTAACGTAAGGAACGTAGTAAGTTAAGGAGAAAGAAAAAAAAATAACTACTGCAATCCAAAACTAAAAACAATCTCATAGCACTGCAGGGTAATAGATGGCCACTGATAATCAGCACCAAGAAGGCAAATCATTATGTTCTTTCGCACTATTAAACTCATAATACAAGAAAAATCATAACCATCACGGAAAAATGCTCCTACCGACATCAAACTTCCAATGGAAAACAAAACGTAATACAAACAAATTATAAAGCACGTACTGTAACGGTTAGTGATTAAACTCTTATCGCTAACAAGACACTATAGATGAACGTAATCTCATTGAGTTATCAGTTTTCATCTAGTTATTGCATCGAGTTATTCGTCACTGAAAGAGGTAATGGCAAAAAAACTAATGCGCTAATTCAGCAGAAAGGAAGCTGTTCCGAAATATGTTGAGCATACACTACAAGTAATCTTCTGTAGACCCAAAATAAAGTCAACAGCACTGCTACCTGACGCATCAATTAAAAATTTATTTAACACCTGAATCTGCATCAGTAGCGCAAAATATGTACTTTAGTGAACATGTTTCCCCCTGCAAGAAAATGACAGTCAGGTACCAGTGAAATGCAGGATATACCAGCAAATTTTAAACCCGTCTCCCTACAAATAGCACCGTAACCTCAGGTTAACACGATCACTGAACACCATAGAACGCAAGCATAGCTGTTTGATGTCCCAGATAATCATCCTGAGACAATAATTAAATATGACGTTTATTTACTTTGATGTGCTTTCGACATAAAACAAGTTATTTTTATAGGATGTACAATAAAACAAAACATTTCAACTTAGAAAAATGTTAATGATAGGTCAGACCTTGAAATTCGATTATAAATGATTTTCACATGGCACGTAATTTTCACCGACCGAGAATTTAACTAGAAGATTACCTTTGCAGCATATCCATACAGCAAAATATTATGAACCGCTACATCTTGAAGTCTAGGTGCCTGTTTATCATGTTTCACCCTGTTACGGTAGAACTGGAAGGTTGTGAAAGCTTTATTCACAAAGCCACAATTTATCTGTAATAAAATAAAACATAACGATTAATTTTACAAATTCCACACAATTTTAAGTTAAATGAAAAAAATAAGGAACACATTAAAAACTGGATATGAAAAACTTATACTTTAAAGTCTATACAGAATCATAGCTGTTTTCCAACTTACCCAGTTCTAATTTAATATAGTCGTTTCTTTGCTGGAGTCTACTTATAATAAGCACTTACTTGCGTGTATACAGAAGACTCTGTTGGAAAAAAAAAAAACTTATTGAATCAACAACTGTAAATTTGTACATTTATGCAACAAGCTTTTTCAACGGGGACTTCTGTACGCACGCTATTTTTTAATTGCTTATTTATTTATTTATATATCTAATTCTATGTACTTATTCCGAATGTCAACTTTCACAAGGGAACTGGATTGAAAATTTTAGGCACTTCGCTCAGGCTCAAATAGGGTACTGAATAGTATGTTAGAAGGAAGTTTGCCAGGACCTCGTTTGACGGCACCATACCGGCATTAGCCTGGTGTGACTGAGGAAAAACCTCCGCTAGGATAGTCGGCAGATGGATTCAAACTCAAGACCTTCTGAATGCTATCAACTTAGCTACGGTTTATTTCATGAACTTCGAGGAAATATTTTTCATAAACTTTCAGTCCAGTAGTTTTCTCGTTCCCCTTATTCTCCTCCTTTAGATCAATTTGGATGGAGATGTAGAATTGCCATACGTCCGTATTTTGTACGGTAACCTTCAGGTAATTTTGAAGTTCAGAAACTTGTAGGCCTACCGAATTACCCAAAGATTACACACAATTTGAAGAGATATTTAAAAAATACATACACTAAATAATACCAGATTTAGGCCCACCCAGTGATGTCGATTGATTGACTGAATTGTTATTAACATCCTAAACGAACTAGTGAGCTTCTAAGGATGGGACCTACAGTATTTTGTAAAGTGCACTAGGAAGCACTGCGTTCAATGGATCTCGGTAGGATTTGAGCCCGTGACCACGTGCACAGAAAGCGAGCGCGCTAACAACTCGGCCACCCCGAGATCTCAGTAATGTCGAAAAATTACTCACACATTACAAAGGCTCTTACTCGAATCAACTGCAATCATCAACAGGCGTTTATGAAATATTTTCGTACATGCAAAGAAATGTACATTGGGATCTCAAAACGAAACCTGCAAATTAGAAGGGAACATGAAAAATATGCAAATTCCTCAAATTAGGTCTCACAGTTATCCAAACACCTTCACATTGAGAAGCAGAGTCTTGAATCTTCACATATCCTGCATAATACTAAGTCACATATTAACAGAGAAGTAAAAGAATCATGCTTTTTATTTCTACAAAACCCATCACTTGGACACAGATAAGAGCATCCTGTGGAGAGGGAAAAGAACACTAGACGTCTCCATCAAATCATGCTTACGTTCTGATGTCATCACCACATCCCTTCAGTGGAAAAGAACCGTTCTTTCTCCTTCCGTTCTACTTTATTTTCTCACAATACTTCCTAATTGAATATTGGCGTTCCCTCTCGATAGTAAAATTTATGTAAGTTTCAAAACTGTTAAGGTACATCGTAGTGATTACCCTGAATCAAGTGGAACCTATTTTATACGCCACGTACGAAGAATATCAAAGAAGTGTCCGTATTTTCGCTTCTGAACTTGTCAACCCTAACAATAGAATATAACTTCAGAATTGTATTCAAAATACTTTGAGGACAAAATGGAACGAAATAAAGAAGAATACAGACACGCTAGTATCTTGAAATATTTCCTGAAAAAAAAAAAAGTTATGGTAAAACAGCACGAACAAATCACATGGTACTGTCACAGACACTAGTAGATAAAAAGAATAGAAACCTTTCATCAGAAACGGAATCTGAAGATGCTTCGTTACACAATAAGACAATCTATTCACCCACTGCAATTAAGAAAGCTCTGTTATGTAAAACTGGTTACAAGGATTGGTGATTCACACAGAGAGAATTTTTTCATTCAAATATGTCTCCAAAGTAAACAATTGATATTACAGTTGCAAACTAGACAGGAAAAAAAAAGTTCCTGGCCTAGCGGAGAAATGAACACCGATCTCCCGATTGCCGGTTAAGGGTTTTATCAGGTAAAACATCATATGTACAGAATATGATTCCCACCAGACCGACGTAACATAACACACAGTCACATAACCACCAGATCGACAACCGGGAGACCAGGATTTCACGTTAGGCCAGAGACTAAAGTATTCTATTTTCTAAATAGCAAGACGTTTGTCCTTGAGGATCCCTTTAATTCTTTCCCGCTTTGCCTACTCGCTTAGCTCCAGTGTTCCCAAATCGTATTCACGCAACAGAAGAAGCGATGGAGAATGAACAAAAGGAGGGAAGACGGGATCTGGCAACCTTGCGCGAATATTTACATCTGATTCGGTGTCTGCATGAAAACTTTAAAAAAAAATTCTCTGCATTTATATCCACACGTAAGCATTTACATAAAAGAAATTGACATTTATAACATACAAATAGTTAACCACTAGTGAACGACAATATATGTAGCAAGATTATAGGTATTACATTCACTCAACTGTAACAGAAATTTTAGCAAAATTACTAGTGTATATAAAATTATGGAATTATGTTTTTGTTCATTGTATTAAAGTGAGCAATAAAATAAAATTTCTCGTGCATTATCGACACTTATCCAACAATCTTTTGAATAATTCGATGAGAAAATGTAACGTTTAGGAATATTTCGTTACTTCATTTATTTCCCATAAATTACTTTAGTATAGTCTTGCTACGAAGATGAGACAGTCACTAGTAAACTGTTTTCTAAAAATGCTCACACAAATCAGTATGAAATCATCATTCAAAATACATGCGTAACCAAGGTGTACTCTTTTCTTTAACTATTAAGTACAGTGGCGTGAAAACATGCTCATTTCGAGACGGATGAGAGTTCTTCATCGTGCTGAGATACAGAACAGCTAATTGGACTTAACAGTACTTATGACAACAGAACACCAGGTATTTACCGCAAGGAGCAAATAATCTTTAAAATCACCTGAAACTAGTGATGAGCACAAGAGTCTTGCACACGCACTATTTGAATATTTTTAGAACGTGGAAAGAAGGGGAAGTCATTATATCCTTCACTTGAATTTCTTTGGCTTCTGTAAAAATACCGCTGGAGTGAAGGTGTTCCCAGTTGTGCAAACCGTGTGAGTGGATCTGAGAATCATGCTGCTGTTACTGTAGCATACTAAACTAAACTTACACTGTACACTAAACTTACAATAGAAGGAAAAAGTTTCTGTTAAGGATAATTTGGATAAAGGGCAAAAGGAAGTCTGATGTCCTGGTTTTTCTGATGTTAGGTTTGTCGTGGTATGATTTACTGATTCAGATAAAGGTGGATTATGGTCAGTTCGGAGTCTCTACTGATTTCTGTAACCAAGTCTTTGTGTTCTAAGCTACTAGTTGATGTTATAAAATGTCTGTTGATATGTGTTATTGAAAACTGAGTTCTGTTCTTTGTGTTACGCTACGGAGAATCGAGTCTGAATAAAACATTTCTGCAGTACACTTGGTAATTGTTTGTCACCTGTAGATAAAGTCGGGAGGAATATTACTAGATGTGCTATGGTTTTGGATACAACGCAAAAGTTACTTTAGAGTAAGCTAGAGGTAACAGGCGTGTGGGCTTGTATTGAGCACAGAAAGGCTTGAGCCAGAGGTAATTTTCTCGAGTCGAGTCACTGTTTTTCGGGTCGAGTTTTGAGTCTAGTCGAGTTTGATATTTGGCTCGCCCGTGCGACTCGTTTTAGCTCGTTTTTAGTACATAAAATAAGCCAAAAATAGACCCCAAAAGTCCTGCATTCATGAAACTTTGGTAATAAGTTTGTAAAGTATACCAAGTCCAAACCACTGAAGCTAGACAAACAAAATTTGATATGCTGATGTATCATCAAGAGTAGATTACGGGAAAATTACAAAATTTGGAGAAATCGTCATCTTCAATCCAATATGGCGGACAAATTTTATATATATATATATATATATATATATATATATATATATATATATATAAAGAACACCAAGGCCGAACCGCTGAAGCTAGAGAAACGAAATTTACATAGATGTGTACCATCAAGAGTAGGTTACGAGAAAATTACGAAATTTGAAAAAAAAGTCGCCATCTTGAATCCAATAGAGCCAATTAAAATATATGTGCATATCTTATATATGTATGTTTCTCGGCCATACTGGATCCAATATGGCGAGTCCTTTCAAATTTCATATAGTAAACTACACTTGATGACAAACTTTCATGCCAAGTTTCGTTTCTCTGGCTCCAGCGGTTCGGCCTGGGCATATTTCGACATATATTTGTTGGCCATATTGGATTCAAGATGGCGATTCAATTTTTCAAATTTCGTAATTTTCTCGCAAACTACTCTTGATGGTATATATTTATGCCAAAACTTCGTTTATCTAACTCCAGCGGTTCGGTCTGGGTTTTCTACTGTTCTTTATATATATATATGATTTGTCCGCCATATTGGATTGAAGATGACGATTTCTCCAAATTTTGTAAATTTCCCGTAATCTACTCTTGATGATACATCAGCATATCAAATTTCGTTTGTCTAACTTCAGTGGTTTGGACTGGGCATACTTTACATATATAGATGTTTTTCCGCAATTTTTGATTCAAAACGGCGACATTTTCAAAATTTTTATATAAGTAACTTTGTAGGAAATTTACATTACGAATCCTCTCAAATTTTCAATTTAAAAAATGTTCTCTAAAACCTACAGAAATGGAGTTCTATGCTAAAATCCGCCTTTCAACCGCCATTATAGTTAGGGCTCTTAAGTGTACAATCGTGCCAAATTTTAAAACTCCTCAACCTTTTGCACCCACAAATTACCTAATGACTGGACTATATGGGGATGTTATGTAATATAAGTACGGATAATTTTCGGATGTCGGCTAATATCCGCATAACGGGTAATATTCGGATGACGGATAAAATCCGGATGGTTACATGAATACCGGATAATTTGTCATCTGCTTGTCCGAAATTTAAGCCATACCAAGAAGACAGCATAGAGACATTAATACTGTAGGATTTGGTTCGTATTAGGTCTACTCGACTTGAAACTCGATTGAATTTCGAGTCGAGTTGCACAATATTGCCGAGTCGAGTTGAAAGGTTTCTCTTACGAGTCGAGTCGAGTTTAACGTTCAAGGCCCTGGCCGCTAATTTTCCCATTGCTGTCCCAAGCCTTAAGCCATAGATCCTGTTAGGCTTAAATAAACTCAAATTCAAATTTGTAAGTAATTATACTTTCTATCACTCTTCTGCCCGAACTCGCTTGAGCCATGACTAGTCTCATTATCGTTAATTGTCTGGGTTTGTGGACATGAGTGCTTCTTAGACGAAAACAACAATACTAAGTTTTAGTTAAACACAATATCCGTGTATGTTTGGTCTTCCTTTGGAACTTACCTGGAGCACGGAGAATGGGAAATAATTGGAACAGTGACTAGAAGATGACAGAGAGCACAATTCTATGAATTGTTACAATGTCTAAGTTATTTTGGTCATCATTTTCGATAACCCATGACTGCATTCTGTCAAATCTTATGAAACACAGCTGTGTGCTTAAAACAGCAAGTAAACTAAAAGTAAAATAATATAATGTTAGTGAAGTTGTTCAAATTAAAGCGAAATTGAACTTCGGTAGTTCTATTCTGTACACTTCCATGAAGAGAAACAATACATTAAAACATATTTCCGTTACTATTGACGCATGCAATGATACGCATAGCTTTTACTATTCCCTATATCCGGTGTATAAAACGTATAAACTTCTTAAAAAGCAAGACTTGCAAGATTCTTACAAGCAAGACCAAGACCAGAGATACCGATGCAAGACCATGCTTTTACTCATCACTACCTGAAACATAAGTGAACAATAAATAGTAATATCTCCATACCCCATTGAGGTCTAACAGTAGACCTGAAAAAATATATTTTGCTCAAATACATGAATGCAGTTTAACGGTGAACTACTAGGTGTACGTGAGTCCCGAATAATTACAAGATTACATTCTATGCAATATCAAGGTCAAATACATTCGGTTGAATTTTTATAAACGTCGCAGTTTTGTTAAAATACTTACAGTGACGTCTATATATGATTGTAGGTTAGATAGGAGACATGCTTCCTTTCCAGCCTGCTCGAGTTCTGAAAGTTTTACTTTTGCCATCTTCTCTCGGCTTTCCTTCTTGAAGTTAGAGTAAACTTTCGAAGAAACTTTTGTTGGTACTCCTTTTTTCGTACTGAAAATAAACAAAAACTGATGTAAAGAATAATCTCCATCGTAACATGTGTATCATTAGCTCCTATTCTCTTACTTAGGGCATTTTCTGTACTCCTAAACAAGATTTTTTATTTAAAAGTTTTTCGATATTTGATATTGTAGTATGCGCCGTTGCGCATTGCTTCATACTGTATTTCTGTTTTTCGCTATGGCGCCTTCTTTTGTTTTCTGCTCTTACTTTCCTGTCTACCAGATTTTAATATCTATGTCTTTACCTGCGGCTATCAAAGTATTACTCCGCGGCTTTTTATAGTGACGCTTTTTGGTGTTTCGATCAGCTCATCTTTTCTATCAGGGCTCTTTTAATTCTCCATTTTCTATTTTTAATCTATTTATTTATCTTTCTTTCTCATAATATTTTATAAAAGTTATATTAATACGTACACGTACTATATATCCTAATTGTTATCAGTATAAGTTTTCTTGAAGTTCTGCTCCATATCTTTCGCAATCTCTCGACTTTTTGGTGGAACTATTTTTTCTTGTCTTTATCTTCTGCTTAGAAAAAGGTAAGCAGACGATATCTTCTTAAGCAGCATCTTCGTGATAGATGGAGCATGATTTTTGAACCAGTGAAAAATGCAGTTTTTCTTAACAAATTAAATTAGCTCCTAGCATTGGTAATATGAAATATGTTATTAACGTTTGTTAGCGACTTTTTCGGCTGAAACACACGAATTTCTTCAAACAGATACGCGATGAATATTTAGAAACATTTCTTAACTATAGACGCCCCTCCCCAGTGTTCTTTTCTTCCGGCAAGTGGAACTACTGTGCGTACGTTGTGTGTATTGAAACGAATTAGTGCATTCAAAATTAGTGATTTCTTTTACAGTATATTTTGTTAAAAAGTTATTAATGAAGAAAATTATGCTCTGTTAAAGGGTTTTGGATAGTAGGAGTTGATGGGTTTTCTCCCCGTCCCCGCCAATACAGCATTACAGGCTTGTAAGTTAAATTTGTTATACAAATCTTTCCAGGTCATAAATAAGTGGTGTAAGTTCCGGTTATTTGCATTCTAAATTGAAACCTTTAAGTTTATAGCCCGGCATAGAATATTGATTGTTGACCGCTTTTCAAAATGCTATTATGCTCCGCTGCATTCAGTTCACTTTTGTGTAGGCTATTTTTTCTCTTTTTTTTTTTGGGGGGGGGTATGTTTTCGGGCCGTGTACATTTCCATCTGTTTTGCGACCCCCATTGGAGCAGAAATATAAAGTTATCCTTTCAATATCACACAAAAATTTAGGGCATGGGAGTAATTCCATATATTGGATATTCGAAATTGGTTGGCAACATTCACAACTGCATTGCCAGCGGTCTCCGGACTCCCTGTATCACCTCCAGTACTTTGGTATAAATCAATGGACGCTTGTAGATTTGTGTAAATTGAATTTTACAATAGCGTGGCAACACTGGTATATAGGTTCTTACGAGCTGGGACATCCACTAGTTTCCTATTGTATCCATTAATGTTTATACCAAGTTTGGTGCGGATACGTCGAAGAATATGGAAGCAATTTAAAAATTGGATTTTTGAAGAATGTGACTACTACACTGACTTTGGTAAACTTTATTTTTATATAGGCCAGTAACTTTGGACTTCGACCCGTCACGATTCGCCTTTAGCTGTTAAAATCCACACCCATGCCGGGACCTTCGAGCCGATGGCCTACCGTCGCAGCCAGCCGGTGACAATACTGACAACTCGGGCTCAATTCCCAACCCAAAATGTGAAAATATTTTATTGTCATCCGTATTATGTAAGTGTGAAAAGTTTGAAACCGATCGGATATGTGGAAGTGGGCCAAAATAAGCTTACCAAATTTCACCCTTACTAACACGTGAAGTTAAGAGCTTCTAACAAATGTTCATTTCACTGATCGTTTGTATAATGTAATTTATACTGTTCTCAAAGAAAATATTTCGACATGCAACTCGGTAGTCACAACTAGATAAAATTCATCAACATCTAACACGACCTGTCCATGAGTGCTAATTCTTTTCGGAGAACTTTGACTTTACCTTGGTTCTTTTGAGTCAAAGAGCAATGGCATTTTTGTGCCACCTTGCATGTACATGAACCTGCGACTTAAAGGGGATGAAAAAGGGGTTGTAGTTTGTGTAAAACGTTGCAATCTTCCACTTTGAGGTGATAAAAAGTTTTCGTGGGAGCTTTAGTTTGCTGCTAAACAATGTTATTCCATAAAATGTCATTGTATACAAATCATATGGCAATTTCAGCAAATTTGGAATATCCTGCACATATTATCCCAACTTGGATAGCGGTGGGCTTTTAATGTATCAATCCTGGATGGATTCCGCGTCAAATGAGCCCGAAATCAGCTTTATACCAATTACTTCTACTCCGAACGCTGACACGCCTAGACTATGTGGAAAAATCCTGTAATCCAGCTACTATTGACGCGCAATGGAGTGTGTGGATGAGATAAATGACTGCACATTGGCCTGTACACCTCGCACTTTATCTATGTTAGAAACTCAAGAGTGCTTCGAACTCTATGTTAATAATAGGTTCCATCCCTCAAAGCTAAGTGTTTAATAAGAGTGGAAATCATAATTCATCAGATATAATAAAATTATCATTATATCTATTTTGAAATTTATAATCGAATTATATTAATAACTATTGTAAGGAACTTACTTTCTGATACACTTGAAGACAAAATTAAGAATGACTTACCCATGCTTTTCCTTATGTGTTGTAGGACCAATAGTAGCGACGTTTTCAAGCATATCGTCCTCAATATTGGCAAACTCGCTAGATAACTCATCCTTATGTACATAAAGTTCATCCAACTTTTGCTCAACATCATCCGTCAATGCAACATTTAATGGTTCAATATTTAACAAATGAGAATCGATATCAATTTCTTTCTCAATATCTTCAACAACATGATTCGTATTTGAGAAGGTATCGTCTTTCACAATTGCAAATTCAGACAACGAGTAACTTTTATCCAACAAAGATTCTTCATGCATCGATTCTAAATCCTTTAAGTCTAAATCCGTAGGATTCCCACCATGATCTGTTTCTAATAATTCACTAGATATGTGATCATTATTTTGTAAGTAAGTAGCAGTTTCAAAACTATCTATATTAGGGTTTGAGCTTATATTTTCATCCACTGCAGAAGATACACCTAGAGTTTCAGACGGCACACCACTGATAGACGGAAGACTAGATGCAGGGCCTTTGCCTTTCTTTAAATGATACAACTCTCCTAAACTGATATCTGGCTGCTGAACAAGAAACGTTAGATCTTTAGCCTTTAACTTACTAACGGAAGCCTTTGTTTCACTAGTAGAACTATCTGTAACTGGAAAAGAAAAACGAAACACAATATATTACAAACGTTAATAAGAAAATATTTAGCTACAATATAATATTTCAAAGAAATGACTGAATTAATTTCAGTAGCAACATTTACATTGACATTAGGAATACGAATAGGATGCGTATGATCAAAGGAAAGGAAGCAAAGATGAAAACCTTATTAACGTCGCAGATTATGGATAGGCATTTGGAAATGGTACAGATTCAAAAATAGATCGAAATTGAGTGTGTTTATGCAGTACCAATACAGTCCAGAAACGTAAAGACAACGACCTTGCTTAACATTGTCACAATGTCCAAGTTTTATCAATTCATTTTAGAAAGATTAGGCAAAATTTCCAAATTTCATGTGCACTTGGGCACCGTGTATTCTTAATTAATAACCCATAATTAAAAAGAAAGAGAAAACATATGTGTTGATCGTTCTTGAATTGAATTGATTTAATTTATGGCCTTCATTATTTAGGTTTCATTATTATTCTCTCTTTCTCGGCCTTCAGAACACAAAATATCCACTTTAGCAAATCCAAGAACAAAGAATAAGAACTGGGTACCAATAGGTAAACACTGATGTGGACATACCTGGGTATTCTCTACCTTACTTCACATTTAATTGTATTTTTTGTTAATACAGAAAATTCTACAAAATTATCAAGAATCATGACAAAATTAATAATTTTACTAATGTGGCTGGACTTCACCAGTACTATATGATTATATTCAATGAAATTGTAGGAAAAATGTTAGTATTTGAATTCTAAAAATAGACGGTGCTAGTACTTTTTTTTCGCCTGATGTCATAGCAACGAAAAGAATCAAAGTCGATGAACTTCACCAGAAAAAGGTGATAGCAGCTTTTGGGTCTGTGAATGCAATACAACGTCAGTGATAAGACAATTATTCATTATAATTCATTATGTCAGCTTCAAATTTTGTGATGAAAACTAATTTGATCATACCCAGGATAGAATACAGTGGCAAACGTTTGTTACTGAGGCGATGAACTTGCGGCTATCGTACACCATATAGTTAGCCAGCTAGTATCAGCTTCCAACACAATTTTTTCATTTAAAAAAAATACTTAAAATACCTATTGTTTTCACAGTGTATTCGCATTATTTTTGCCGTACACATTCACTTTTTTTACACACACTATTTATTTTCATTATTGGACTCTATAGGTATCTTTAGTCTTAGCTTGTTTCTAGTCGCTCACAACCATATCATTCCAGGAAGAAGTATTCTATCCTAGAAATTGAAAGTATATTCGCGTGTTGGAACTGAAGAAGAGCTTGGGAAACCTCAGTCAGGATGACTGACGTGACCAGGCTAAAATTGAGCCACCTACAGTGCTAATCCGAACCAACAATCTTCGTCATTTGACTATGGAATGTAATCAATGACGAAGATTGTTGATTCTTCGATTTCATTCATCTTCGTTTGTGCTTTTGTGAAGCATTTTTTTTTTTTTTTTTTTTTTTCGTATTTCCATTCTTCATCTACATTATTAGTCACTTTTAGGAATTATGCACGTCTCTATGGTTATGTTTACCAGCGTAATCTATGAAAACTACATAAAGAACACTCAGCAACGTAAGTCAATTCGATCCCGCGTTTCAGAATTACTAATTCTATTCCTTTATCTTCTTTCATAGACGTTTCTAACTACCTTATTTTCCTTTCAAATTACTTTAAAACTAAATTTAAAGATCGTTTAACCTACTTTTTGTCTGTACTTGCAACCAACAGGTGACTGCAAGAACAGACAAAAAATATTATAGGTGGTCCTTTGCGCAATATGGCGATATTCAATAAATTAAAACTGCTTTCTTTACAGATCATAAAGAGTAATGGTCTGATAAACGGTTTCCGTTCAAAGAAGATGCCATGTTGTCAGCGCAACGACTACCTACCACCGCTTTATCTCGATTTCGAGATCGAAGTCCGCTACTTCTTAATTCAAGTAGCAACCAAATTTCTTGCTGATACTGAGTCAACATCGAAACGAGGGCTCCCTACAGTGATTGAATCCAAGTCTGTCTGCATCGAAAGCGAATGCGTTCGGACAAGCATGATCTCATTTTCATTATTTAGAAAATATAAATATTTTCGCAACTACCAAAGGATTCTTCTCGAATCCAAACCAGGTTGGGAAAGCAATTCCTCCATCCTTTTAATACTGTGCTACAAGAACACTGAGCTTTATATAACGTATGCTGTTTTCTCTGCAGCTTACTCTTAATATCCTAATTGTTTTTCCAGCGATTAAGAACACGTTCTTACAACTCTTTTCCCTAAATATGTATTTCCCCGTCCTGTGTACGTTTATTTCCATATCTCCGCAAGGAGTGTTCATTTTCGACGTTGTTGAAGCATCTTAGAGGGTTGAAAAAGGGTTTTATAAAAGTGCCTTCAATGCACTTGTAGCTTGGAGAGGAACGTAACAGATGACCACGAATGTACAGTATTGGAGAATTTAATTGTTTGCATATTCATGTGGTGTACGAAGGTAAGTAAAGGAAACGTACATATGCAATATTTGTCCTGGTCAAGATGAAACACGAGGAGCGTCTAATGTGCTGTATGATTGCGGAGGTTGCCACCAAATGTATAGCATACAGATGCCGGAAGACCATAAATAAATTCAAATTAAAGGAGTGAGTGTGTCTCTGAATTTCAAAAATTAAAAAAACAAGCTTCATAATATTTCACTCGACCCAATCTAGCTTATGTGCAAACAAGGCGCAAAGGCTAAACTTATTACGTCACGACTACCATAGCTAGGAGTCAAAGGACGATCAAAACTAAAATAAGAAGCTTCCTTAATCATAATCAGTCTGCACATCTGAGAGTACAGACAGGAACAAAAGCTGGTTTTCGGTGTATCAGAATTCTGCTTTTCTTCCATTCCGATTTTATTTTGTCTGATACCCTCATTAATCTTAGTATCTAACGTAAATGAGGTACAGGCTTTAAAAATGAGATTTCTGGGAGTTATGTAGTGTGTCACTAAAAAGAACAGGATCAAAAATGAAGAAAGGAGAGAGAGACCAGGAGCAGAAAGATTCAGACACAGAATAGAAAAAAAGCAGGCTTAAATAGTATAGATACGTTAAAAGTATGAACGGAAGGAAGACCTCAAGGAAGATATTAAAGCAGAAAATGAACAGAACGGGACCAACAGAAAGACCGGAACACACACGTGAGTGGCGGGCAGCGTAAGAAATAGAGAATGAGAGTGTAAGGAAGTAGGTGATTCCAAACTGCAAAAGAACAGAAGGAAATGGAAAGCGGACCCTGCCCACAGTTGGAACAGTTTAGGATAATGACGTTGACGACGACCCTGATAACATATTTACTGCTAGACTACTTGGTTTTTGAAAGACCTCTACGGCATTACGAGGTAAAGGTGCCAGATATCAAGCTGAACCGTCTGACGATAACAGTGATCACATGCACTGACTTCGACAAATGTTGCAAATTTGCAACCGTACATATGAACAAAATCAGTTTTTAAAACAGATCATGATGGCTGCACGAACTACAGTGTGTTCAGAAAGTAACGCAACCTTCTGGTGAAATATTTTATCCTTTAACAAGTGGTGCGAGAATTATAAAACAGTACTGTGGAACCCAAGCAAAGAAAAATCATTGAGATAATATCATGGGTGGAATCTACTACGCAACCACACAAAAAAACTTCGAAGGAACTTTCGATACCCCAACTAATGAATTCGATACTTTGATATGTATTTTTTGGCACCAATATATTTCTCTTCAAATAATCTCATGGTAGAATGTTATAACTTACACCTCAGAGTCAAAGCTTCCTGAATTTTAATTTCATTTATGACTTTTAGTCATTCACGACTCAGGTCGGGATCGGATGCTAGAAGGAGTTGACCAGGGCCTAACTTCAAGGTTCGATTCCGGTATTTGCCTGATGTGAATGAGAAAATACAATGGAAAATCTCAGTCAGAATAGTAGGCCGTTGCTATCGAATCCAAGACCCCTCTAATGCGAACCAGCTCTCTACCAAGTGTGTTACTGATGCCTCATACAAAACGTTTTAAGTGTTTAGAAGAAAATTACTTCAAAGGAGGAAGTTTCGATACTATGAATTCGATACTTTGATATGTTTTTGTGGCACTGATATCTTCCTCTGAAAATCCCATGGTAGAACGTTATAACTTATATCTCAAAGATTCTTGAATTTTGATTCTTAGAACTACAGTTTATCTTCTTCGATTCAACCCTTCGAATGGTTTCTTTATATTGTATACATTTGGAGCTTCTTTACGTATCATCCAACAGGCTGTTTTACCTAAAGAAAGAAAGAAAAACTTTATTTTGTGTAAAAGGGTGCAATTTTCAAATCCATGCTTTTAGAATCTAGTTCTCAAGAGTAAGATATACCTTCTGCAATGGAACATAGATGCAGTCGACATAGCACGAAGAAAAAGGAATGTTAAAGACACGCGCACGAAGACCAGAAAGATGAGAGTCTCCTTTCTCGCTTGATTTGTCTCCCTCTCCTTCTCTCTCTGACTTTCACATTTAGAATCGCATTGTTTCTTCTGGCACTGTCACCCTCTATAATGTAATAAAAACAATGATCTGACCTGTAGTAGGTGGATGGGGTGACAGATACTTTTTCTTGTTTGTAAAAGGATGGTCTGTCATTTATGGCTAAATTTTCTTGTTTCTAACAAAAGCTAACTCTATGGGGTAATCACGCGCTCTACGGAATTCGCTGTATTGTGGATATTCCGAAAATAAACAGTTAATAATGTATGCATAGGAACTGACACTGAAGTTATTGTTATAAAATAAAATTTATTTAATAAAGTAGTAGAGTTAAGTGATAGGAAAGCAGTGCACTAACTTACATTTTAATGATATATAATGTATTTATTAATTAAAACATACATTAAACACTGTGAAAAAAGTATTAAGTATCGAAGATCAGAAATAAGTATCGGTGTCGAGAAATTCTAGTAACACATCTCTACTTTAAAACAGCTAGAAGTCTCAAGACCGCATTAAACAGTGATCATCGCACAAAACTGAAAGGAAACACTTTCTTAAAAACTCAGTCTAGCAACTCGTGTGAATAAAATTAACCCATCCGGGGATTTAATTCAGAGCAATGAGTCTGTCGAAAGCGCTCAAAAATCACTGGGGTCATCATTAAAAATATACCCATATAAAATTCGAGTTTCGCAAGAGCCGTTGACCAGGAATTTGCGGTTCCCTGCATGATTATGTAGATTCGAATATCTACATATTTCCTAAAAAGATTGCGTTATTGTTTTTGGGCATAAACAACAAAAAAGCTAAACTAGATGATATTTACCTTCTAACAATTCTGCATACTTCTTGGCTTTCTTATGCCTTTTTTTCTTCTTCACAGTATTCTGTAAAGCTGTCCGTGTATTGGTTGATTGCAATCTAGACAGAACTACGCTTGGTCCACTGGGTCCTGAAATAATTGGACACATTTACTGAAACTTGATATCAAAAGTAAATTGACGTGAAGACCAAAATGTAACTTATCTCCTCCAACTTGGCATTAAATCCTCGCTGTTACCGAATCGTACAACAAAATGACGATTATAAACACTAAAAGTTTCGCCAATTCATACAGTAGATCGGTTTCATCAGGTGTGACTGTGAAGTAAAAACAAACCCAACTCTTCAGACAGCTTCATTAATACCTATAAATTTTTAACCTACCTTCAAACCTGATGAAGCAGATATACGAATTTGCGAAATTTGCAGCGATTACAATTGCCATATTATTGTACGATTCGGTAAAAGTGAGGATGCAGCGACTGATTCCATTTCAAATCTTCCAGGGTGGTCCACACGACTGTCTCAGATTTCATTCGGTACCCATGGGTCATACGACCATTAGCTTCCACCATCCTAAGCACCTCTATAAGTTGTAAGAAAACTGTAAAGGGTTTGCGTTTCTGATGATTACGTCTCAAGTTAAAGCGTCATGAAAAGCTGAAAAATTCATTAAGTCGCCATGTTTGGACGCCATTTTCTCGAAAACCCACCTTTTGAAAATCTGAATTTTTCACTAGCATTCGAGAAGTGCCTGAACATTAATATAAAATCCTTTTTACCGTTTGTGCGGCCCGAGCCCCTAGCCTTCGCAATTAATTATTGAAATTTCGATTTTTGTACTCGGGACACGTTTTCTGGTGGTTATAAAAGAACATTTAGATCCTATATACAAACTTGGTACCCCTAAGTAATACGAAAATGATCCAAAAACGAAGGAAATGTGTTCAGCAAACAAAATACCTGTGGCAGGGTGAAATCAGCGTTGCCAAGCCGTCCTAAGGTTGTAATTTTTCGAATGGCACTTGGTCTGCTGTATGCGAAGAGGAAGCACATGAGATATCAGTGTTGCTAACTTACGCAGCTATAATGGATCAAATTTCAAAGGGAGCAGTAAAGCGAAACAACAAAAGGAAGAACTGCAAATCATGTAGACAATAGAAAAGTATGTAAGGTACGTTGTTTTTTATTCTCTTGGATATAAAATGTATGCTGATTTACTGAATGACACATAGTATAAGAATACTATCGACAACGCTAGTAAATACGTTACAATAACCAAACGATAAATATCAAACTCTACTATTATTAAATTATTAACACGAAGGTAATGTTAAAAAATAGCATCAAGACAATGTTTTCAGTGTTAAAATTACACGTGCTTTTCACATAAATATTGTCTGTTAATGAGAAACTATAACTGATTCAAATAATACACAAGAATGGCTTTTAAAACTGATTGTTCAAATATTTACATTATTATTACTTCAATAAGGATACAACGGATGAATATAAATAAAGAAATAAACTTCCATGCAACTTGTCACAGATATTTAACCCTTACGGTACTAAAGAGGTGTTCGTCGAACCCACAACTAATTAAACTGTGAAATGTGCTTTTCTGCCTGAACAAAAAGTTCTAAAAAAAAAATTAACATTTTGTCAAATGGAATGTTAAGAACAGAATTCTACTGGATTTGTGCCTAAACGGCTTATTGCTTACCCTGTAGGCGCCCAGAATTTGGACTGGGTTCGACAGATCCTCCCCTTAGTCATGCATGTTACTCTTTTTTATCCGACTCAAAATATCATTACGGATGTGTTTTTGTTTTTTGCTAGCAATAAACACTGGTGCATCTGGACTTGGCAACACTGATAATTTAAGCGCCACTTAGCTTGATATTGATGAACGTAATTGTTGAATTTGCAGTATTGAAAGGAAAGTAATTCGTTGATCATCCTGCGAGTTTTATATTTTGATTTATAGCACTTTTCGTAGCTACAATACGAATGTTTTGAAATATAATACTGTTTGTGCAGAGTGTCGTACTGCATAGTAATAACAGCGAAATTCTTACTTAGTTATCTAAAATTGAAATGTCTAGAAAACGTCTTTAATATTACAGATTTCTTTAATATCCAATTATGTTAGTTTAAAATAATATGTCGAATCTAATTATTCAAATATTCAGTAAACTAAACAAATATTATTGTTTTATAAACAAAGTCAAACATTTATCATATTGTCAATTCCATTTCATAATTGGTCAAAATCTTTGGAGCTGCCATAGTTGCAGTTTTTTTTTTTCTAAAATTATTGAACTATTATATCTGTAATGAGAAATGAATGCACTGAGTATATGTTATTTTGTACATTTTGTGAAAGTTAGCAATGGTAAACATAATACATAACAATGAAGTGTCTTATAACCACCAGAAAATCTTGGTGTCCCGAGTACAAAAATCGAAATTTCAATAATTAATTGCGAAGGCTAGGGGCTCGGGCCGCACAAACGGTAAAAAGGATAATAATGTTCAGGCACATCTCGAATACTAGTAAAAAAATCAGATTTTTAAAAGGTGGGTTTTTTGAGAAAATGGCGTCCAAACATGGCGACTTAATGAATTTTTCAGCTTTTCATGACGTTGTAACTTGAGACGTTATCATCAGAAACGCAACCCCTTTACAGTTTTAACACACCTTACAGAAGTGCTTATGATGGTGGAAGCTAATGGTCGTATGACCCATGGGTACCGAAAAAAAAATTATCTAAAATTAGAAGAAAAATAATCTCAAAAGTTAGCAACATTGCGAGTTAATTGTGCGATTCCTACTGCAGTATCAGGGGACTTTTTACCCTCGACTGAAGCATACTACTTTGTTTTCTTCCTACCATTCAGCTTATGCTACTAAGTACATTAGTTTCTCCATAATAAACTTTTAAATTTGACATAATTTTTGCTTGTTCAAACTACTTGTGCTGAGGCCGGCCATTTTGAAAGGCTATAAATCGAAGAATTTTTTTTTTTTTTTTTGTAAAAAGGAAAAATATGTGTCTAATAATTTTACATGTAGATCTCGTGTAAAAAAAGTGAATGAAATATGAGACCATGACGAGGACTATTTTACTCTTGCCTGGACAATTTGAAATGGAATCAGTCGAACGCCAAGTTGGATGTCAGTCTGTAACTTATATTTGTGGCCATAACAGTATTTTAGTCCGCAGGCTGTCAAGGCTTACAGTTCAGTTATAAGGTATACTTTATTTCTACTAAAATCTTTATCTTTTTTTTAAAATATAATTTCAGAACTTTTAAAAAACATGTCTGTTTCATGATCACCTGACCGTTTCTATATTAAAAGTGTTGCCAGACTCTTGAACTGATATTTTCTCTTAGTTATGTAGCTATAATTTCCTCGAAATGTTCCCACTGTCGATCCATTTAATTCTGATTTCTTCTTACATATACTCTGTATAGTACGCTTCTCATACAATGTTGTCCACTTCTGATATGTAGCGATGTAATGAGCAACAGTGCATGGTAAGCACGATGTATTATCAATTATATTTAACAGAAAGAAATCTTATGCGATACTTGGTTTATATTTGTTAAACGGTATAAGGATACATGTTAATTCCAATTACACAAAGGCACTATTTACCAAAAAGTAGTTTTGTCACCTTATGACGGTAATAAGCCTTGTTCGGTCATTATGCGACCTGAACCATGTCTGATATGTTTCGGTGAGCACAATGACCACTTGTGAAGAACATGGCGCTTGGTGCTGAGCTTCCGACATCGATAAGTGTGTAATCGTGGGATGCCACTCCAATGGTTTGCCCAACAGGGTAATAGCCGCTAAGTTTAACACACTCCAATCAACTGTGGCATTCGTCCTAGGTAAGTGGAAGATGGGGAGGACATCGTAAGAATGTCAAACGTTCCAGAACACCAAAAATTCTAACCAACAGAGATCGCAAAACCCTGAAACGTGAAATTGTCAAAAACAGGATAGCTGAAGGGTATCCGTGTTAACATAAGCCCACCACCAGCTGCACACAAGTCCTTTATCAGAAGACCAATAATAAAGTTCGGAGGTTCAAGTGGTATTTAGATCATCGCGACTGGACATAGGAACAGGTCGTCATTTCATTGTGCTACACGTCCCTCATACAGAGGGTAAGTACTATTGTGCAATTTCAATATAACCTGGAAAAAAAAAAAAAAAAACAGATTTCGTTACAAACAGAGATGTAAAAAGGCTCGCTTTTTTTTGGTTAAAAAAAGGAAATTTTAGAAATTGGCTTTTTTTGGTTTACAAAATTTATGCATTCCATTTGCCCATTTTGCTTTTATGTTACGATATGCCGCCTACACCACAAGATACGCAAGAAGAATTCGGACTTTTGCCGATTTTAAAGTAAATACCCATTGCACTATCTTCTCCACCAGCCACACTTCAGTTGCAAGCTGATCAAGTTTCGCACGTAGCAAAGGTGTTCAACTTCATGAGGGTGTCCCTCACGACGGCAGACTTGACCCTCACCACTTGATACTGCGACATAAAATGAACTTAAACGATTGTTAACATATGGTTCAATGTGCTGTTACTCTACATATAGCAACTATATATTTTCTGCGTAGAAAAAAGAGTGACCCATGTGTCGACGAAGGAGATTCTGTCTCTTTGTAAGACAAGAACGCAGAAAGGGTGGTGGTGAGACGCACTTTCCTAACGTTTCCCACAGTGAGTCAACACATTAACAACCTGGTGACAGAACAGATCAACCTTTCACATACACATTTATAAACCAAGAATTGCGATCATGTCTTTATCTGAATACTACATACTATAACAAGAAATTGTCACAAATTAAGCTTGCCAAAAAATTTCATTAAAAATACCCAAATGTATTATTATTAAAATTACTAATTAATATAACGGCGGTTATAACGAGTCATTTGACAACAATACACTTACAAAATGCTCTTTGCTTGCAGCGATCCTGCCTTATTCACCGGTCCACTAGCGCCACTCGTGACCTCATGTCAAAACCACCAAAATTAACTACCTTCTAAACACAGGTCCTGTTTTCGAAAGCTTGAAAAAACACGAGTTAATCGAGTGTGCAATAAAATAAAAAACACCGTACCTGACTTAACTAACCTCCACGTGCCCTTGGCCACTAATTTAATTTCCTTTCCTAATACGCATATACTGCAGAAGTCAAAACAAACAACCAACATAGTGAACTGCTGTTCTACTACGTAAATTAGAACTTTCATTTTTTTTTTCTATCATACGTGGAATATAAAAAACGCCGTACCGGACTTAACCTAACCTCGACGTGCCTTTGGTCACTAACTTTATTACATTTCCTAATACGTATATACTGCAAAAGTAAAAACACAGGAACCAACATGGTGGACTGCTGTTCTACTAGTTAACTTAGAACTTTCAGTATTTTTTTTTCTATCATATTGCAGATGTCCTTACTTAATTCTGCACACGGTTTAGGAAGTTCTCGATGCCAAAAAATTAACTCCATATGTAAAACATACAACAAAAGGAGCTCTTGTACAGTATTACTGGGAGCGAAATTGTAATGTGGGTAACATTAAAAATGAATAATAATGTTGTTGATGTGAGTTTTTAAGAAGTTTTAGGACGCAATGGATGTGGTGGCGGAAGGAACTATTTGGCGTAATGTCACAATTGTTGTCATGTGGATTAAATAGCATGTGTTTGTGCACTGCGTAAACCGCACGCCATCAAATGAACACGGGTTGGGGTGCCGGCAGTGTGTAATGTATGTTTTGAGTGATGTTGGCCTGGTCCATCACTACTATACAAACGCCTAAAACAGCATTCTGAAGTTACAAGTGCTCTATGGTAGAAGTAGCTGAACTGTAGTATTACTCCAACGGTAAACTCTTTTAGGATTTCTGGTTCTCAGCACTTCCGATTTATTATTCCAAGAACGGTGAAATCACTTGTCACATATTCCAGTCATTGGGTTAAGTTCAGTAAACGGCATCCAACTGCTAACCAAACCTGACCTTGGGTCTATTCTAATCTAACGTAGCAGAAAAACTGAAATAACTTGAATCTGGAGAGTCTTAAAGAAAGTGGATGCCATATACCGAATAAAAGACCAATCACTAATAGTCGGAACTGTGAACCATGTATGCATCAATCTATACTTGTTCCCTCAATGATTTAGTCAAGTCAAGTCATCCAGCGCAAGTAAGTCAAGAGCCTACGTAATGCATCTATATTGAAGCACAAATTTATTCAACATCACTCCTTGATGTTTTTAACTCAGGTCATCAAAATATGACCTTTTCAGAAAGATCAGAACTTCTGATTTCAGACACCAATTCATGGATGTTGAATGACCCTGGCTTCTTTACCTGCAAGGTACCAATTGTCATCTCATATACTAAGGTCAGAATCCGATTACCAATACTTGCTTAATTCAAAAATATAATACTTGTTAACTAAACCCTGCTACTTAGTAGTACACTAAAATCAACCAGTGTTTTGTATGAAACCAAAATACTTACGTAAAATACCGTTTGAATAGTTGACACCGTGCTCACATTCCCTACATATTATCGAAGATATTGGTACTCTAAAAAGAAACAAAGGCAATCCTCGATGAAAGTTAAAAACATCTCGTCTTAACAATTTATACATTATTTTCGTAGTAGTAGATCAACCATCCTCGTGCTGAGGTATGGCCTCCCACCGCTCAGTGCAGGGATGGAAATTGTTGAAATCCAAAATATCGTGCGCAAGCATAAAAATTACCGTACAAACTCATTCAAATAATAATAATATCATTTATTATTATAAATATAGTAATACTTGTTGTTATTATTATTATAAGATAAATATTTGAAAGATATAAATTAATGAAACAAATGTTTCTGACAAACCTTTAAGTATATTTTTCGCAAGCCTACATGCAGATATATACGATTACGATCCTCTTCACTATTTTACGTTCAGAAATATTCAGAATGGCTACAAATGCAAAAAATCTAAGAAATTTGAAAAGTATGCACCTGATTCATGTAAGTAAGGCTGCAATATAAAACAAAATTTTCACTGAATATCTTTTAAAAAAAAGGAAATACAAAATTAGTACAACAAGTAAAGAATGAAATCACTGCTTTGCATATCTTGTCACGCCGGGAATCGAGCATAGACCCGGTCCAAAAATTCACCCGTAGCTCCGTTTCAGCTCTGGTGGCTACGCAATGAGTGCAATTGTAGTTATGTTTTATGTTCACTTGGAACAATACCTTTCTCAGAGCAGAGGGCAAATCTTCCTGCACATGATGATGAAATTTACGTATCAACGTTCTTATTGTAGTCTTACTCTCGTATTGTGAGACCGAGCGGCCGTGGCTCAGTGGTAGGTACTTGGCTTAGTATTCAGGAAGTTATGGGATCGATCTCAGCGGCCGAACTACGGCGTAGGGAATTGGCGACCCCATCGTCCAGCTGGCTTTTGCTGGCTGCAATCAGCCCTCGCAGCTAAACACCTACGCTGCTTGAAAGGAGGACCAGCACAGAGGAGTTCCATTCACATTCACCTCATTTTCATCCACAGATGATCATTATTTCATCTCCTCTTTTGCTGTGAGTTGTGCCTCCGCGCAATGACCACGGATGTGACAGGATGTATTTGCATTGACGATGGCCCCTGGGCTCAGGGGAAAGGGGGCGGAACCATTGGATAGCGCCTAGTTCTTAACAGCAGATTCTTGGATGGTCTAGCTCGTTGAGACTGGGAAGTGCGCCATTGGGGAGCTCTTCGGACCTTTGATCTCGCCAACACTCGGGGGAGTGGGTGTCCCAAGTATCCATCAGTCGGGAGTACAAGTGATTTCGACGCCAAGTCATTGGACTTCGCCTCGATTTCCAGCTTGCTGACAAGGGTGATGAGGGTAGTACCCGGCAGCCTCGTTGGCTCCTCAGAACGAAGACGGAGAAGTGTGGGCATTTACGGCTAAAATTCATCATGGCTCCACCACATCCTAACAAGTCGCCTTCGCGCACAGACAAAGAAACGAAGAAAACTAAGAGACAGAATGAAGAGAAAGTCACTGAGGATAATAGAAAGAAGGCGCATATAGTTACCGAAATAACCAGTGACACCGCAAAGAAAATTGAAATAGAGGAACAGACAAGTATCGTACCGACTATCACACGATATCTTGTTATTAAAGTAAAGAATGAAGCAGAGAATCCAGGTGGTTTGAAGGGATTATCCCCTTTCATTATACAAAAACAACTGCATTATGTCGCCGGCGAACTTAAACATGTTAAGAAGCTTCGCAACGGCACCTTGCTCGTGGAGACATCCACTAACAAACAGTCAACCAATCTCTTGAAAATGACGACCCTAGGACAATTCGAGGTTCAAGTTGAACCGCATCGTCAACTCAATTATAGTCAGGGCGTAGTATCTTGTTGGGACTTGGTAGATGTCCCTGAAGAAGAGATTAAGGATGAACTCGCAAGCCAAGGTGTAGTGAATGTTAGGCGCATTAAAAGTAGAAAGAGTGGAGAACTGCAACCCACGAATTCATTAATTCTGACGTTCGCCATGCCACAGCTCCCCAAGGACGTGAAGGCAGCATTCTATTGCTTACCTGTCCGTCCGTATATACCCAGTCCGCTACGCTGCTTTAAATGTCAGCACTATGGACACACCAGCACGTCGTGTAAGGCGACCTCTGCTGTTTGTGCAATTTGCGGAACCAGTAGCCATGGTGCGGATCCTTGCACATCACTGAAACCTCAGTGTATTAATTGCAAGGGTGATCACACGGCCTGGTCGCGTGACTGTCCAGTATTTAAAGAAGAGAAACGTATTAGAGAGCTGATGGTTATTGAGAAAATATCTGCTGGCGATGCAAAACGTCGCGTAAAAGAGTCTCAGCGCACCCTTCCCTCTGGTGCGTTTTCCCATGTTGTAGCCAAAATAGCAGTTAAAACTGTCTCGGTTGGTATCCAGACAGTTAACGTATCTACACAAACAGAGTCTGTTGTGCATGACGACACTCCGAAGCCGCCCACAGAATCGGAGACTCCTAGCAATATGCCGCCGGAGAGTCAGGGACAAAAAACACCTGTGAAGAGCTCTAGAGCTCCACGGGTTAAGCCTACTTTTAGTCCCTATAAGGTCTCCAAATTAGCTCGAACTTCACCTCTCGCTACGAGCATTAAGACTTTGACGAACGTTTTGGCTGCACAATTAGCTCAGGACGAGTCTGTAGATACTATCCATCAACCAAGTTCATCTTTGTCCTCCGACATGGTTGAGGACCCCCTGATGGATATAGATTTTAATCTCGTTGGAAGGAGAGGCAAAAATAGGTATAAACCTAAACTTAAACGGTAATCTTTTACTTGTTTTTGAAGATTTTTATGATTTCCGTTTATTTTATAAGATTATGCTCCTTTGCTGTTAATTTTTATAGTGTAGTTTTGTTTTATCTTGTGAAGTCCCATTTACAGGCTGCCATTAAGTTTTATAGTGTAGTTTTGTTTTATTTGTAAAGGCCCGTTTACAGGCTTGGTTTTTATTCTGGCCATTTACACCAGTGGGGTGATTGTGAAGACCTTTTACATCTTCATCTTTTATATTCTTTTATTTTAATTAACAGCTATTTTTAGACGTGACAAAGATAAGGGGCTTCCCCCGTATCGGGACGGGCGTAAGCCATAGTGCTGTTACCGCCCATACAATTCATTTTATCTTATCAGCGGCCGAACATCCTGAAGTTGTTCCTCAGTCATACCAGGCGAATGTTGAGATGGTACCTACAATATAGACCCTGGCCGCCTACCTTCCAACTTCCCCTATCCTGGCCTGAGCCTTAGATGCCTAAAAGCCTTAAAATAAATTCAAATTCTTATTGTGATGTCAGCAATTTCTCTCAGCTAAAGTAGGTCTACAAACAATAACATATAATTCCCATTCAAGTTATCTACCAAAGAAACTTAAAATTTTCCGCTGTAAGGTGGATAGCAAAATTGACAGCGCAAAGAATTAAAAACTCTTTTCTCGTTTTCAGTGTCCTTTCGCAGAGATAAGAAGACATGACTCCTGGTTCCTCAAGCCAGAAAGAAATTTATCGGGGTTAATGTATGCGTCTTGCTGAGCTGTCAGCTTTGAAATTGAACCCGGCGTTTCTTCTCTTTACTAGCATTCCAGCAAAGAAGTCGCGAGGACACGATAGTATCGTGAGAACTCTGGACTATGCGGTCTCGTACGGTAAGAATTGAGGAAACAGATAGCAGCAGTCTTTCGATTCTGTCGACTACATGACTTTTCATTATTTTCCCTCGTTTCTTTACAACCGCGATGACAGTAAAACAAATGAACAAAAATATGCTTTTTCAGAGAAGCTGACCATCCAAAATTCCCGTACCCACATAGCAGAGTACGTCCCTGGGACGTCCCATTTAGATCCCATTACCATCAGAATGGTCCTGCTCCCATAATGATGTCCTAAGGACGTCCGTGGGATAACTCTGTGGGCAATACAAACAGTTCATCCCGTATGGATGTCCCCTGGATGTCCCCCGGAAAGCCGTGCGGGATTACCTACCTGGAATTTCTATAAATTAAATGGACCTTACTGTTATTATTATTTAATTAATTATAACTATACGAGGGATATGCCTTCGTATAGTTATACGAAGGATTAATTATAACTATACGTCCCATGGATGTAAACGGGACTTAAACAGGACGTCCTACGGACGTCCCGATGTCCTGCCAGGAGATCCGTCAGATATCCCTGGGACGTCATTTTGCTATGTGGGTACATTTTCGTACGGTAGTCAATTTTGAATCGTACATCCTACAGACAATGAAATTGCCTTACAAAGACGGTAATTACCGTACAATTTTCCTCCCTGCTCAGTGCTGCCAACAGTAAACCACTAATAGTGACTAGGATATATTTTAAAAGTGGCTAAATTGCTATATTTTCAGTGTTAAACGTTGTCTTCTTATGGCTTGATCGGATGTAGAAAGTGGCTAAAACCCTATCTCATCATTACAAAAATTGTTACTTTTGGTGGCTAAATGAAATTCTTAATTGGCTAGATTTAGCCACAAAGTGGCCAAGTTGCCATCACTGCCTCTGCTGCTTCCAACCAGGAATGCTAAATGTCCAAGGAAAAAAGTAGCCTCTGATGCGGAAAAAAGTAGTGAAATTCAACTACCATAGATAACCATATTCAATTATTGGATGAGGCGTGTTGGGAGAGGAAAGCCTAAAGCTCTCAACTGTGATCTCCATTGTCATTTATTCACCGCAGGTCCCCAATTGTCCTCACGATGCTGGATCAATACCAAAATTTTGAGTCCCTACCGCGAACCCGGGACCGCTCACACTGAAGTCGAGCGCGCTACCGACTAGGCTACGCAGGAGCCTCATGTATATATATATATATATATATATATATATATATATATATATATATATGTGTGTGTGTGTGTGTGTGTGTGTCTCATGATAAAAAATAATAGCTGAACAAAGCAAATACGTTTTATTTAAAAACTAAAAACGTGTAATGGTTTCGCCAAGTAACTAACAAATTGGCATCATCAGACACATCACATAAACAACACAATTTCTAGTGAGACAGCCATCTGATTCATGATTGGTCCCTTGCTGACCTGACCTGTTCGGAGAGAATAGCTGAAGCTCTGAATTGTGATCGCCACTTTGTCTTTGATCCAGCAGCTTCTCAATTGCATCACGATGCTGGGTATTCACCGTCTTGGAAAAAATTTAATTCGCGCCTTGGAAAAATTTCCTTTTCAGAATCGGAAATCGAGTCCGGAACCCTACAATCGTCAGTCAGCGACGGTAACCACTAGACCAGCGGGGCGGTCTTACACACACACA
>JAGDQP010012310.1:0-10585 GCA_022664845.1 Lepisma saccharinum
ACCCGTGGACGTCAAATATCACTAAAATGTATGGGGTATATTTGAAAGTATACAAAAGCGGCAGTAGTCCTCCAAGCGACAAAAGTTCGAACTACAAAATGTATATTTTTTTTCGAAAAAGTATCAATTTTGAATCCACTACATTTTTTAAAAATGTATTCTAGAAGTTTTAATTTTCAAGTAAAACGATTATCTTTTTTACACCTACTTCCATCGTCACAAAAGATTCGAATTCATGTGCCGGAAGCAAAAAACTCAACTCATGTGCATTTCTAATAGCCTACAATTTGACGTCCGATATACGGATGACAAATCTTCGTGGACGCCAAATGTTATGCTAGAACAACAATGTATGGATGCGAAATGTTCGCAAAGTATATATATATATATATATATATATATATATATTTTCGTGGTTGTCAATGTTGCCAAAATATTAAGATAAAACTATAACAAAGAGCGGAAAATCAGTTAGTATAATATAGAAAAAGCATTGTTAATATAATTTAGCAGCTTATCATAATTTATAAAAATCATCCTACTCTACGTACCGTTGTTGTAAAACATGTGAGGAATACAGTTACAGGCATCTATTAAGCTTTGATATTGACATTGTGCCTCGCATGCAGCACGCGTGTAGATTGGACTCAAAACTAACTTTCTCTCAGTTAAGTAGTAGCATTTCCTTTGGTGAGGCGAAAGGGACATCAACTTTGGAGAACTGCTTATTTGGTGCATTTGGTATTTGTATACGATAGGTTCATCATATTTTTTATGTATAAATATTTTCATTTTTCTCTCTGGGTACTCATAAGTAGAGCTCAATATCATCTGAAATTGATATAATTATCGCTTAGAGAAACTATTTCAAGATATAGAATATATTAAGGAGATATGTCATCGCACAGTGCGACCGATTCAAAAAAAAGCTGGCCCAAATTCAATGATTGGAAAATATGTACCTGTTTTTTGGTAGCTGATTACACACTCGAAGTCAGAGTTGCAAAACGTTTAACCTTTCATCGGTTATGGAAAACCTTTACTCGTGGAATGGCCTGTATAACATGTTACAATGAAATTGCATCAGTGGTTTAGAAAATGATTTTGGGGCGGCCATTTTGGATCTAAGAAGACAACTTTTCCCAAATATTTTAACTATAATCTAAACTACTATTGGAGAAATCTTCATCCTAAATTTCGGTTCTCTAGCTAAAACTGCATGAAAAATAGATTTTTCGGCCCAACATTTTTGATCTAAGGTGGCGACTTTGGAAATATTTTGTATTATTTTCTCAACCTAATAAAGATAATGAACGTCGGCTCTAAATTCGGGTGTTTCTTGCTCCAGCGATTTAGACTATATATTCTATACAACAGTAGGTTTTGTGGGCATTTTCGATGCAGAATGGTGACCATTTCACAAATGTGTAATATTTGCTGGAACTACCCGTAATAATGCACCTTTATGCTTAAATTCGTATCTCTAGCTCAAACGGTGTGGAAAATTGATTTTTGGACTCATGATGCCGTCTTTCGAGTAACTTCGGGACACTATTTTTTCGCACTTTTTTAATATTCTACGTACTCTCGGACATTGATACGATTTGATTTTATTATATCTGGTTCAATTTAATTTTTATACAACTTTCAACACGTGAGTCGTTTACTGGCTCAGTAACACAATCAATCGATGCAAATCGAACAAAGGTGCCTTTGCGACTACTATTCTGCGGCAGGTAAAAAGAAAATAAACATTTTCATACGTAATTCCTGACAATTACAGATGAACAGTAAAAAAAAAACAGCATGAAGAATATATAACCAGTTACCTTGTTTTGGACTTTCGGCCAGGATTTTTGGAATCGGCCGAACTGTGCAAGCCAGCGAAAGTTTACGTTTAACAGAGGCTGGCATAATACCTACAAACGTTCTTTCCGTCTATTCTTACACCAAAGTTTTTGAGCAAAATTAAAGTTTAGAAAATATAAATTAATATATAATGCAATAGCATAGTATGCATTATTATTATTATTATTATATTAATAATAATAATAATAATAATAATATATGATATAAGATCATCCGTACCTACGCAATAGATAGCTCATTGCTTATTATTGTTATTTGTAACTCTATTTCATTCTTTCTCAACACCAAACAGGAACTTTCAGGAAGGCAAACAATGCCTTTTCTGAAGTAAAATAAATCATGGATTCCAATTAACTTGTGTGTGTCACGTTTAAGAAACTGACCCAAGCTCGTTGGTATTAAAATAATGCAAAGTACAAAAAATTCACAATAATCACTGAATGAGGCAAAATTTAAACAAGCAACCTCGTTAAATAGGATTCATCATCCTAATTTAAATACTTATCGAAATTATTTGGAATTAAACAGTTATAAAATTCTAATTAAGAATAGATATAATAACTTGGTAGATGTAGTAACTGGTATTTCATGTTGAAAAATCTACTACGATGAACTAATGTTGGTGAATATTCCATCTGTATTAACCTAATCGCAAGAAATGACTTGAAGGTAAGTAGATATTAATCATATGTATTGTTTTATGTAGTAGAATTACAGATGAAGACAGATAATATTAGTTGAATTCATAATATTTGGGGAACAAATTTTGCTTCATGGGATGTCATTAAAATTTTCATTGTTTATTACATCTATAGATGTTGATGTGCTTTTGTAAAAAAAAATCCTCCTCCCTTTTTAAAATAATTAATAATACACTCTGCGCGAAATGTCATTGAAAATAGTTATGAAAATGAACATAACGATGCAACCCCTGTTCCAAAAAGGATTACCAAATTGATTAGGGATGTTTTCAGCTAAACATCTCCGAAGTCCAATTTCGGGTGTCTTCATAGACAGTAAACCAAAAATGAAAATTTCGAGCTCCTAAGGGTAAACATTCACAATTGGGAAACGTTACTGCGGATATGCTTTTCATATTTAAGAGCAACAGAATATTTTGAAATGTTATGGTGTTGAACTAAATAGCATTTATTGCAATACGTAGTTATAGTCATATTTCAAAACTATCTATACATGTGATCATATGCCAGTTTGTCACCTATGTTTCCATATGTAAAAACATGCAATTAATGGAACGACAGCAAACGTAATTATCGCAGGGATAGTAGAATGAACAAAATAAATATATATTATCATATTTAGCAGATTTAAATACCACTGTCTTGGAAAAGAGGAAACGCAGATTTTTTTTGCATAAACTCAAAATGTTCATGCTAGCTTAGTAGTAGAGTGCTGGACACTCACCCGTAATACAGTGGTTTCGAATTTCGTGTAGGAAAATCAATTTTTATCTGTAATGTTGTATGTAATGGTATAATATATAAATTACTAGAAAGAATATTACATAAAATCAGTCCGTTGTATAACTATTAATAAAATAATATGTAAGTTGCAGTTGCATATGCATTTCGAAACATAATTCTTCAGGTAAAAGTTTATTCTCTCTCATCTCCTTCTTACCGCCAGTGAAACTAAAATCAGCAAAATAACTTTTACACAAAATTTCTCCAAACATGCATAGATTAGTACCAATGGAATGGAGCAAACTTTTCGTGAAATGGCATGTAAAAATAGGCAAAGCGGAGACATATAAGCACGCAAAGAAAATATATGAAATGATGGTTACCAGTAACACAGGGCAATAAAGAAAAATTTATGTGAAAGGAGATAGAAAGGGAAGGAGAGAGAGAGAGAAGGGATTATAAATTTGAGCAACGGAAATGTGACAAAGAAATGAGAGGTCTAAAAGTATTACTTAAGTGTCCCCTTTATCAACATAATAGTAATTTGAATTTGATTTTATGAGCATATATATATATATATATATATATATATATATATATATATATGAAATACAGTACTACTACTTATTATTATTATTATTATTATTATTATTATTGTTGTTGTTGTTGTTGTAGTTGTTAAATGCTATTAGCATTCATCATCACACATTACGCGAGAAACATACGTAGTTGGATCACTGCATGACACATAATTTAATTTTAAAATAATTGGTTGCGTCACAGCTTTAGAAAAGTTTATATTTTGTATGTGGGTTCCAACATATATGAAAATATATAATAATACAATTTTATATCGTCCGAAGCAATCTTATTTTCAATTTAGGGTGTGGAATTGCTTACTCCCATAGACATGTACAGAAACCTGAATATCTCATACACCAGAAAAGCTAGAGAGCTAAATAAAAAAACATGTAGTTTAGCTCTTGAAATTTACTTTACAGGTATACAATCACATTTTCTGTAAATTAATTCCGTTTCTGTCCCCAAAACTAGGTCAAATATGAGTATAAATTTTCTAAAATTAGATTTATAAACAATTGTTTTGGATGTAGAGTTGAATAGAAACATTTATTTTTTGTAGTTGTTAGATCTATTAACCGAGTGTCGGTACGAAAAAATATCACAGCCCTATATCACTCTCCTTTTTAACGAAGGTTCAAACAAAACCCTTTGCGAATAATGCCGGATATCGAGCTTAAGTATCTTAGATCATTGCTCCCGAAATAATCCGAAATTTGGTGTCGATTTTTATGTGTCTAAAACATTGCAAAAATTTTTATGTTTTATTTCCAGTCGTTTGGTCAGTTTTAGTAATCTCTCCGCCGTCATACTATGTAAATTCAAAAGCAGAATAATCATAAAGACATTTTTTTTCTGTCAAACTGACGAATATTAGAGTACTATCATTTCTAATGTATAGAACTACCAACATTACAAATAATCTTTGGGCAGAATAACATCAATTTATACTTATTTTCGAACAATACGGAATTTCGAGTTTTGATATTTCAAATTATCCTTCATGAAAGAAAAAACTAAAATGTAGTGTCAAGCAAGCCTTGATTGTAGTCATCTCACAACTGAAATTGCAACTTTTATTTCTTAGTTCTTCAGTGGAAACGAATTATATTTAGCTTAATATTATTACGCTACTTGAAAGGTTCTTTAGCTCTCATGAAAACCCTACTCTTGACCAAACCACTCGTGAACAAAAATTGCTTTTTACTATTATTTGATTTGTAACATTTGTACTTATTTGGAAATCTGAGTTTTGTGATATTCAACATGGTTTCTTGACTTTAATCGTGTTGGGGAGAAAGAGTTTCAGTTAGCAGTGATAGCGTAAACGAAAAAATGATCTTTAGAGCTGATCACGTCGTGAAATCTAAATTACATTAATTGAATCTGTATAACTTCAAACTAAGTTACATTAAGTAAGGCCAATGGATGAAAGCTAAAAATAAGGTAAGTGGAGAAGGCTATTCATTTTTGTATTTCAGCTGTATCGTGAATAATGTTCGGTGTAATTCCTGCTGCTTGGAAACTGCTAAAATATAATTCTAAATACGTTTGTGGATTTACAAGTTGAGTTTCTAACATTTATTAGTTACAGTCGCGGATTAATTTATAATAAAAACAATTATTGACTTCGTTAACTGAAATTTATTTCCTTGGTGCCTTTGTATGGCCCAGTGTTGGAACATACACTCGAATTTTAACTGTCGTGTTCAGAACTTGTAAGAATCTTTTCCTTTTAGTGGGACTTGTCAAATATAGTTGAAAACGCTAAAGTGGTAATAAGGTGGAGCGTCACGTTAGTAAAAGTCAGGTTAGGTGAAGTTTCGGGTTCAATATGCTTTTATTGGTTTAAAGCAACTATGGTATTTGCTTAATATCTCTGTTGTTAGGGTCATTGAATTGTAAATGTATTGCGTTTATTTGCCCCTTTGTTTATTGCTTTTGTTTGTGTAGAATTTATGTTATTTTGATATTGAAAGTCATGTTAGGTTACAAGCACTTAAGGTAGGGTACATTTGTGTTAGGTGCTATTCTTCTGTATAATAAGTAATTTATGATCTGTTAAAGATCTAGTTTCGATTAGATTTGCAAGCCTTTGATGAATTGTCAAGATTTTGATAGAAAAGAGAGCACATGTAGTGAGTGAGTGAAAAATGATCTGAAATTTTCTTGGGCTGTTTTGATCAACTTGATTTCTGTGCTGTGCTTAATGTGCGGGATTTGGCCGTGTCCTTACCTTTTCACTTACGATTTGGCGTACACCTTGTATTAATTGTAGCTCATTTCCTTTATTTTCAATAATCAATTGTCATCATTAGGTGCAAAGGTGTCCTTGCTTTTAAAATCCACTTCAAACACTGTTTGTGTAGATAAAGATTTACTTAGTAAGATAATTTATAGGTATTCATGTTTTTTGCCAACAGTTCTTTATTTTATTGAAAATATTTTAGCGGATTCCATTGAAGTTAGACGTTTGAATTTTCATGTATTTTTATTGGTTTGTATTGCCAGTGTATTTGATGCTGTTGTTTTCTTCAGTGAGTTATTTAGAATTTTGGTAAACTTTACGATTTCCATTCATTTTGGAACAAGAGAAAGTAAAACAAACAAAAACTGGCTTGTCCGTGAATAGAGCAGGTATAGGGTTGTCCTAGAGGCAGATGTTCATAGTTTGGAATGGTGTCATTTAACCCGTAATGGTCACACCTGGGTCTTCAGGATCCAAGGATTTTTTCTATCTCCATTATTCAAGCCTAAGTTTTTAACACTAACCTATACTTCTACGTAAATTCCTCACTCGCAGTTTGATTTCTTTCAGCATCGACATTGCACGTGTATTGCGTTCCCTCTCTGCAGTGGAAAGGTCATTGGGTCGTCAAGACCCAGGTGTGGTGTTAATGACATTAGTTTTCGAAGGTTATAAGTTTTGTGTTTGTGGTTTATTTCGTTGATTGAACAATGAATGAGGACGAAATTCGGGATGCACTTCTTGAAAGTGATGTTTATGATATTAGTGGTGATGATGATGAGTATGAACCCAGTGATCACAATACTACCTCGTGTGAAAGTGAAGATAAGGTAAACATTGATCAGAGTGATGCAGGTAAGAGAAAAGATCATAACGCTTTATATGGACCTAATCGATTCAAATAGTCTAAGACTGCCCCGTAGTACCAATATAATCCCCCCTATTAATGTCCCTGGCTTGAAAGGTCCAGAAAAAAGTGTTACTAATAAAATAGCTGTGACATATTGGGGACTTCTCTTTACGGATAAAAGGATTAGTGAAATTGTTCTTAAGGCAAATGACAAAATACAATCACCACCAGAATCTAAAAAAAAAAGTTTTCATACTGCGGAGAAACAGATACCATTGAGATCCGAGCTATGATAGGACATTTGTTTTATTTGTGGGGTGTTTTTAAGTCACACAGTGAAGACATTTCTGGTTTATATGCCACTGATGGTACTGGAAGACCTATATTTAGAGCCATTGTGCCGATGAATCGCGTATTGTTTTTGCTACGGTGTTTACAATTCTATGAAATGTCAACAAGTAACACCAGAAAACTGACGTAAGCTGTATCATATTCGTTGGTTGTTTGATTCTTTTGTTGAACAATGTCAGAAAAAAGCTAGTCGGTTTGCGAGTTCGTAACTGTAGATTAAATGTTCGCTGGATTTCGTGGGCGGTGTCCATTTCGTATGTATATTCCGTCGAAACCTCGTAAATATGGTAACAAAATTTTCATCCTAGCAAACTCCAAAATGCATTATTGTCTGAACGCTGAAGTCTACTGTAGAAAAGATTATTGCGCTTCTCATCTTCCTAACCCTAGAAAACTGCTTGTACCTACTTCTGTTGTAATGTGACTGACTAAGCCAATACAGGGAAGCAATCGAAATGTGACTGGTGGCAACTGGTTCTCAAGTGTTGAATTAGTGCAAGAACTATCAGCTGTAGGTCTTACTTACATCGGAACTTTGAAGAAAAATTAGCGTGAACTGTCAACAAGTTTCACCACTTCCACAGGAAGAAATGTGGGTTCTTCGACTTACGGATTTACTAATAGCATTACTATTGTTTCATATGCCCCTAAGAAAAGGAAAGTTGTGAATATTATTTCACCATACATCATAATGTACAAGATGTTGATGGGATACCTGAGATTGCCATGGACTACAATCGCACCAAAGGGGGAGTTTATGCATTTGATGAAAAGTGCTACAACTACACTACCTCCTGCAGAACAAGAAGGTGACCTATGTGTTTGTTGTATACGCTTATGGACATTGCTGGAGTTAATTCGTTCGTTTTATACAATGGAGACAAAGAAACAGAAACAATGAAACGCAGAAAGATCCTAATCACGCTTGGTATGCAGTTAGTGAACGATCACATGAAACGTCGTCTTGAATCACCTTATCTCCGTTCTGAGGTCAAGGAGACGATATGTTCAATTCTTGGAATTTATACAAATGCCACTCAACGAGCAGGGACATCCTCAAACTCTCAAGTTCAGAAATCAGAAAGAAAGAGATGCGCGATGTGCCCAAAAGGTAAAGACAGGAAGACGTTCCATCAGTGTTCCAAATGTCAGATCCCAAAATGCATGGAGTGTTCCACGGTAGTGTGTCTCAAGTAAATTAGACTGTGAAAACCTTCTTACAAACATTTGAGACAAACGAAATTAAATAATCAGATAAAAATGTTGTACATTTTCATTTTATTAGCGCTTTAGAAAATTTTGAGTCTCAAATATATGTTAATTGTAAAAAAAAAGTGTGAATCAAAGTGCTTGCACTTTTTTTCTTAGAGATATTTCGGAACATTTTACAGGACAAATTTAAAAGTACTGCTCATTATTAAGCCAATGTAGCAATTTCAAAGTGATACTATAAGTTTTATTGAAATGCATCATAGGTAATTAAAATTGCAATTATCATTTTTGTAATGGTAGCCATTTTGTATTTGCTACTACCCATAAAATTTGAGTAAATATTTTGTAACTTTTATGAGTTTACATGAATAATGGAAGTCCAATATTACTTACAGATCTGTTTTCATAGTGTTCTCCTAAGTCACTTACTATTTATTAATAAAAAAAATGGTAGTGGGTCCCCAGGACCCAAGTGTGTCTTAAGTGTAATTTTTTATAGGTGTGGTAGTTAAGGGTAACTGGAAAATTTTAGAGAAGCGGTTTTTGTCGTGTTTTTTTGTAATTTTGAAATTATGGAACTGGTTTTTACTTTTGAATGTTGGGAAGGAATTTTGAATTCGTTCACATTTTCAGTTTCTTTTTATCGATTGCGAAGGCGAGTTTTGCCATTGGGAGGTATAATTTTGTTGTGAATATGATGGTCCGTAAGTGTCAACGTTAGGTTTGAGGTCTCGGTGAAATTTGATAATTTTGGATTTTAGGATTCTTTGTTGCTGCTTGATTGGTCGTTTACCAAATCATTTAAGAAATAAATTTTCTAAACAAGATAAAGGGTTGAAATACATAATTGTTTACTTTTGGGAAATAAATATTGGACATAATTTGGAATTGTTGAAATCCACAACTTGATATTACTAAAACAACAAAAAAATCTTAACCTAAATCGTACCGCTGAATTGAGAAATTAGGGTTCTACCTTCCTGTACTACTAGCGACTGATCTTCACAGATAGTCAAATGAGTAATAAAGTAATTAATTAATATTAGCCTAGTTTACTTTTAGGACTTAACTGAAAAAGAGTTATATTTCGTTTTTCCGTGTATTGCTTTTTTTAATTTGAAATTCCCATTTGTTAATTCTTAATACAATTTAGCGAGATTTTGGGGAATTGGAACGTTGATATTAGAGAGTTGACACAAGTGGTTTAATCTGTGAAGGCCCTCTTGTCTTCCGGGAAATTAATACTTTTTATCTTATGAAAATTTGTTTGTGAGATTTGCTATGGGAAATTAAGTGAAACTTACTGATCTGCTCATTGAATTGAACTATTGTTTATGATGTTTTATTTTTTATGAATTATAATGACTGAGAGAATACGAATTCTGTTTCGGATAATTATTTTTTGTTAATGTTCTGGAACCTGGAATATTTAAGGAACTGTGTGTAATATCAAGGAAGTGTTTATGGTAACGGCGGTAATCAAGGGGAGTTATATGTTATAAACATAATGGACTGGAGTCAGGATTTTTCAATTAAATCCGGATTATTACCATTAGTAAATCGCAATTTTCAGCATCCATGTTTTCCTGTAAGTGAGGTTTGTTTATTCTTGGTTCGAAATTTTATATTTTTGTTATATTGCTTGTACTCGACTAGGAACCATAACTACTGGCTGGGGTTTTACGTATTACTTTAAACTGAGGTGATCTTGAAAAAATATATCTAAAAATACACAAAAAGTAGTGAGGAATTGAAATCAGTGAATATGTCTTTGAGACGTTACTGATGTCCATTTTCTTTCTTGCCATTAGTGAAAAATACAATTAAAACACAATTGTCAAAAAAAAGTCCCGAAGTAGTATAACGATTAACGTGATGGACCTTAAGTCTCAAGATAGAGATTTGATCCCAGCTAAGCCACTATTCAATTTTTAAAATTTAACGTGTGGGAAAACGATGGACTTGCCACGAAATATAAATAATTGGAAAATCGACTGATTAATACGTTGGTCATAATGCATGACTTTTTTTTGGTAATCTATTACTCTGTCG
>JAGDQP010012310.1:10985-26030 GCA_022664845.1 Lepisma saccharinum
ATATACGGTAATAATTATAACAGCGTTTGGGAGTTGGAAGCAGGCATCAAAACAAAAAAATGTATGGACAGAAACCACTAAAACGGCGTCCTTTCCGAGTTATGAGCGTCGGAAATTTGACTGCACGGAACGTTGACACGCTATAGCACAAAGACGAATTGTTGTAACAGAGGCGGTGTGGAATTTGACACAGGAAGCTATAGGCGTAGTAAGCAAAAGGAGCAAAATCAAAACAGCAGAAAAAATATTGAGTACTATTTTATTTTCGGGTAATTTTGACCCAGCTTTATTTGCAAACATAACAAGGAAGAAAACACTTCCTTTAGGGAATCCCGTGCGCAATTGCGCTGGAGTTTGGATTTTGATATTTTTGGATATGACGCCTATGACTTCCTGGGTGAAATTCCACACGCCAGTGTCCCGGCCATTCGTCTTTGTGGTATAGAGCATCACAGTTCCGTGCCGTCGAATTTGGCATACTTATAGATTTATAGATCGGAAAGGATGTCCCTATATATATATATATATATATAAGTAGAGTGGTCCAGAATCATATGCAATAATTTCAACTTGTAAATTCACTAATTGGGTCACTTGTTATCTTATTTCTACCACTCACATGCGTTCATGAGACAAAATCCCCGATGTAGGACTGTATTTAGAGATCGCTCAATGTTGCACTATAATTATAGGTTGTTCAATCTTGGACGGTGCAATGCACCTTTTTGAATACATTACATTTAGTTTAGTAATTACATATTTGCAATTTTGGTAATTAATTACTTAATAATTACGTAAGTTTGGTAATTACATATTTGCGTGCTTTCAGAATCCGCTTCTCATTTAACTAATAACTAGATAATTTTTATTTCCAGGTTCTGCCATGTCTTTAAAAAATCAATTAACAATATCATCCAGTGATATCTAGCTTTGGGAAAAAACAGAGCGCAGAATTACAGGAAATGGTCAACAAAAAAAATCAGTCGCTTCGAAAATTTATGTACGATCATTTTGGAAGAGAAGCATGTTAAATATCGAAGTGATGAACTTAGAGTAAATGTTTTGGTACCATTCTGGATCAAAGTAAATTTGCCGATGGCAGATACAGGCTACACGCAAAGAAAGTACTAAAGATTTATGAGGAATACAAAGCTCTGAAGAAGAACCAAACGAAAGACAACCCTTCTTATAGGAATAAAGAGGACATTTTTCGTTTAGATTTGGATGATGAATTTGATATTTCAGGAAAAGATGCTTTGCAGCTCATGAAGAACGAAGAGGACAAAGGCTTCTTAGTGCTTCTTAGAGATCCACGTTCATCTAACTTTGGGCCGGTCGACAAGAAAATGGCTGACCAGCATAAAAGGAAGAGGATAGGTTCCGATGCAGAAAAGGCCCATCAAGAGAAAGAAAAACGTCAGATTGTTTAGAATATCAACACAGAAGAACACTCCGTTTTCATCAGGTACATCAGAGTCGTCTGATGAGGATGTAGTGTTGAGTGAAGTATCAAGTAGCCAGATAGTGTTACTTCCCTCCAAACGACAAAAAATGTATTACAGTATGGTGTATTAACTGCTATCGACTGTGCCAATGTCAGTGAGAGAAATGTAACATTAAAGGTAGCAGCTGTGGTTCAATCTCTCGGTCATTCACTCGATGAAATTCCCTTGATGAATTCACTCGAACAGGCTAGTTTTACAAACCTTGGCCCTTTGATTCTTCACTGGGACCAAAAGCTCCTCCCAAACAATGTCCAAGGAGCTGATAAGGTTGATAGGGTAGCCATTCTTGTCACGGATCCCTCGAATGGAGAGGAAAAGCTCCTAGGAGTTCCCGTGGTTTATACTGGAACCGGAGCGGCCCAGACAATTGCATGCTTAAAGCTTGTTGATGATTGGTCTCTGAGGAACAAAATTAGAGGTCTAGTCTTCGACATAACTTCCTCAAATACAGGATTAGACTCTGGAGCATGTGCATTGATAGAGAAATCTTTGCCAAGTACTCTGATCTGGATGGCTTGTAGACATCATATGTTGGAAGTTGTTGTGGCTACAGTATTCAAAACCTGCACTAGCTTTGGTGCAAACAGTGGGCCTCAAATTGGTTTATTCAAATGATTCCAGCAGACTGGGGTTCGTTAGATCATAATGCATTTGAAAGCGCATTATTCACTTTCCCTGAGGGAACAACTGTCCTTAGGATTGAGATTGTTGCATACTACAAGAAGCCCGTCGAGAAAAAGCAGCAAAGGGATGACTATAACGAACTGATGCTTCTCTGCCTTCTCTTCCTGTGAGGAAGAGCAAAACCAACTGCCAAATACAGCAGTCCTGGAGGCATGCAACATGCAAGATGGATGCCCAAAACCATATATGCAATAAAGATCTTCCTCTTCCGCAACCAAATTACTCTTTCCCAGAGTGAGAAAAATGATCTCGAGAAATTGATTCTCTTCGTTGCCCTCATCTATGGACGCTACTGGAATGAAGCTAATATGGTACACATAGCACCACTGAACGATCTCAACGTCTTGCGTCAATGGAAGAATACCAGAACGATAAATTTAAAAATGCAGCACTTGCGGCAATGACAAGTCATTTATGGTATTTTTCTGAATACCTAATTCCACTTGCACTCTTTGATCCCAGCGTATCAGACTTATCAAAGCAAGCGATGGCCAACAATATGGTAGCCCAACCTGAAAAGAAGAAAGATTTCAGATGAGTCCATCGGAATAATTTCACGACGCCAGCTCAGTTGGAATCCTATGCTACAAGTCGCTGAACCATATTCTTCAATCTACTTTTAGACGATGGTGAAGAGCAGGATAAATCTTTCCTGCAAGAAGATCTTTCGTCTTGGATAACAAATTCAGTTTACCAAAGTTTGAATTCACGTGATGGAAACCTGGATGTTTTAAATGATTGTGCTGAAAGATATGTTGCTCTTATTGAAGCTTAAAACAGCTCTATAACCAAAGACGAGATATAGAAACAATATTTAGTTCGTGTTGTTGCCCTTCACCGTAAGATAATCAAGGATTTTAAGAAGGCTACACTTAAAAAATAAGATTAAATGTATGAACATTTTTAGATATGGTTTCATAAACGAGCAATTAAGTTTTACTGTGAATGTGAAATTTAACATAATTTGTATTACTTTGAATTTATATTATACTAAAACTCTCACGTTTCAGCGAGTCCTTTAAAGAAGTGGTAGAGACATAATATTTTGCAATTTTGCCTGTTGATGTCATAGGAAAAACGCAGACCCAGACCATGCATGACACAGATAGAAATTCGTAAGTTGATTTTTAGACCACCCTCATACAGATGATGTCTTATTTTATCCCCACCACTAGAACGTTACAGAACCCTGCAATGGAAACAGACATTTTGCCTGGGTAGGTGCACCAACAAGAGCGGGGCAGCTAATTATGGGAATTTCAGTCATGGAAACCATCTTGAAAGCCACTATATTAGATTTGGGTAGAGATAGGGCCATATAAATAGAGAACAGGGCCATATAAAGAAATCGTTTTAGGTTAGCTATTTCCCAATAGTTCAAACCTGAAGTCAGATTTCATATGTGTTTATTTAATTAGAAGATAGAAATTCTGAAATTCGGCATTTTTAAACGTATATAGCAGAAAAGTGAAATATAAGATTGGATATTATCTACCGAATTGTGATATTTATAGTTTCGAGTAATGATGGAAGTGGCCTCCATAGACAGGGAGTAGAATGTATTCATCGCGGCCATCTTCAAAGCCACCATATTATATATAGTGCAAATGGAACAGCGTCATGTATCATATCGTTTTAGACTTGCTTGTTACGAGACAGTCAAATGTTATGTTAATTTTCAGCTGTTATTTTAGAAGATAAATATTTTTTAATTTTGAGTATCGCGAATTATGTTTAAGGATAAAGAGACATATTTAGTAGCAGTTATTTGTTAATAATACAATATGACTGATTAATAATAATTATTTATTGAACGGTCAGAGATGTGAGCTAGTAATCCAACTCAGCTAGTCCAATGGCCAGCATGCTGGACTTCGAATCGACAATGCGGAGACATGTGGTTTCGAATCCCACGGGCGAAGATCGTGATTGAGGTTTTTCCAGACTTTCCAATGTTTCTTCAAGTGAATACTGAATACTGTAATTGTGGGCTAACTAATTCCCTGACCAACTCCTTCCCGCATTATCTCCCCTCTCCTATGCTGGTCTATACCAAATATTCCACATTACTATTAACACACTCAAAAAGATAATGACACTGTGAACAAAACCCATGGATAAATAAAAACTATTTGTAATTACTACCAGCAGAACTGATTTTCTTCTGTAATGGGTATCATGCTTACTGTGAGAATGCTGCTATTGACGCTTTTAAAAAATAAATATATCGGTAGTGTACGCAGACTCCATTTGAAAATTTCAATTTCGTATTTGTGTTTACTTTTCCCTATGCAATGAACAATCCTGGAGTGTGCTGCAGTGTCTGTTCAAATAAAATATGTGATTTGATATTTCGAGATGAGACGTGCACACATGCCTTGAATCCACACGTCATCACGTTGTGTTTGTGCCTTGAAAGTAATTATAGCAAATTACACTCCATCAAAAATTGTTCATATGTTGCTTATTTTCCGCGAATTCAAAGGACGATATCGTGCTGCGGGTAGAGTGTATTAGGCTCGTTATCAAATCGACAACATCCAGATCATCCAATGATTATAGATCTTGGGGAATGTGCTCACACCGGTCCCTTGACATGTAGGAGACCTAGAAACGCATATTATAATAATTTTCGTTTTTTTACAATGGTAGCATGCATTTACCTAAATCCAAATGTTAGCCTTCGCCAAATGAAGAGAGATAGGTATTCCGATATCCACAATACACAGACTGTTGTGAAAAGCTAATCGTCAAAGCACGTATAGTCATGTGCAAGTTGACAGAACGCATGGTACAAAATGATCCTACGTTTTTCTATTGTGCACAAGACGAACGGATTTTTTTAATACGCACTTTCCTGAGCGGTGGATTGGCAGAAGTGGACCAATACTATGGCCGGTGAGATCGCCCGATTTGAAGTAGTTTGATTTTGATTCGTTGTGCTTTTTGAAGAACGTGGTTTACAAGAGGGAACCAACAACTGGAGAAGGGATGACTGCGCGAATTCGCACTGCTTCTAGATACATGTCATTACCAACTGTCATCCAATTTTAGCATAGATTTGCAGTATGCATTCAAACGAATGATGATATCTTTAAACATCTTCAGTAGGTCTAGGTACGTTTACTGGCCTTTCGTAAGCGTGCAGTGCATCCTGTCCTTACAATCCTACCTTGTCATGTTTCAAACACATTAAATATAATTCCTACCACAATGCTGTTATTTTCCTTTCTTGTAGATTCTTCGTATATGTGTCATTGGAGGACGTTAGAGAGGCTATTCCTACTTCTTTATTGTTTTCTATATATAGGGGAGGAACCAACAAAGCAGTGAGAATGTTGCAAGGAGTTGGTCCAGACATTAGTCAAGAAAATGAAGAAACATTGGAAACGCTGGTATTCGAACCTAATTTTCTCTCACTGTCAATTCCAAGACCAGCACGTGAACGAGTCTGAACCTTAAATAAAGAAATATTTTTAGTTGGTCATTCACTATAAGCAATAAACAGTTGCTACTTAATTTCTTTCTTCATCCTAAAGCATTACAAATAAGGCCCACGTGGAGCAATCAACTACCATTTGCAAGACCAAAACTTCGAGAGTAAGTATTTCCTAAGCATATGAACTCAAATTTAAACTAACACCACATTTGAATATCTGGAAACGAGCTAATTTAAAAGGATAAGTCGCATGGCTGTGTTCTCTATGTAAATTCTATACCAAAATCTAAAATGGAGCTAGTAGAAGGGCGGAACCTGACCTCATTTTCTTAAAAATGGCCCTTGTTTACATGCCGCGCTGATAGAATGGAGTTAATTTCTCAGGGCTGTAAGATATATGGTGTCATGAGTATCGTCCAGGTATGAGAAATTGAGCACCCCGTAGAACTTGTTTTCAACCACTATTTTATAAAGAGCTACGAGCACAATTTTTCATCTTCTTCGTGAAAGGCTACGAGCATATTTCGCATCCCCTATTTATAAAAGACTACGAACACGTTTTCAACCCTTATTTAACACAGTACACATTTCATAAAAGACTACGTCACCTTTGTTTATGCAACCCTTATTTAATAAAGCAGAAATTATGCCTTCCAACACTATGAAAGAACACGGCACCTTTTTTATCCCCTATTTGGCATAACAGAAATTAGACCTCACATAGTGAACAAGGCTACGACACCTATTTAATATAGCAGAGATTACATAAAAGGCTAAGAAGCTTGTTCTCAACCCTTACAGAACCCTATTTAATATAGCAGCAATATATGCTAGTTACGCTATTTAAACCCACATGGACCCTTTCCAGCCCTATTTAACGTAGCAGAGATTAGACCAGTGCACCCATTTTCTTCATCCCTATTTAACATAGCAGAAATTACCTAACCCACACATTTTATAAAAGGCTACGACCATTATTTAACATAGCAGAGATTACAGAGGCTACGGGTTTACAAGCACAACACCGAGGAGACGGTCCATCCCCTATTTATAAAAGACTACGGCACCTTTTTCCAACCCCTATTTAACAGCAGAGATTATAACAGAAATTTGAAGTAAATTTCTATACCACAACCTATAACCTAGGCAAAGGCCAAATATATATCGTAAACGGCAGAACATATTGAAATTCTGTTTTCACTTTTGGTATGTAGGCATTAAGTAATATTAGTGAAATTATTGGTGACCTTGAAGTCAAAGTTCAAACATTTAACAGTGTATATTTCGTAAACGGATCGACATTTTGAAATTCTGTTTTCACATTTCGTACGTGAGCATTCAGTACTATTTGTGAAAATGTTGGTCACCTCGAGGTCAAAGGTCAAATATTGAACCCTGTATATCTCGTAAACGGCTAGACATATTTAAAATCTGTTTTCACATTTAGTATGTGAGCACATACTACACATTTAGTATAGTATGTGAGTACTATATGTGAAAGAATTGGAGCCTCAAGGTCAAAGGTCCAAATATTCAACCCTTTATATCTCGTAAACGGCTAGACATATTGAAATTCTATTTTCACATCTTGTATGTAGGCATTAAGTACTATATGCGAAAAAATTGGTGACCTCGAGGTCAAAGGTTAAATTTGAAATCAGTTTTTTAACTTCACCCCCATGGTCTAAGAATTATAAAACTTATTACGCAATATTTTCAGTCACGAGTATGTTAAATATAAAAACAGTACGTTTCTAGCTGTTGCCGTTGACGAAATATAATGGTTCGAATTTCTATATTTTTTGCTCTTTTGGTGCCAGAACTATGAAGACCTCAAATAATGTTATTTTGTTCATGGTGATGCAGAATGAGAGAAAACTCTTTGTACTTATTATTGCTTCCAAAATATGGCGTTCGAACTTTGTCAAATTTTGACATTTTAGACGCAGAAATGAGAACCTCGCGAATTATGTTATTTGGGTCGGTGTGGCTGAATGTATATTTGCTTCTCACTAGCACCTTCCGTTTTCAGAATATAGCGGTTTGAATTTTGTTGAATTTTAATATTTAGGCGCAAAATTGAGAAGCTTGCAGATTATATATTATTCGAAGTCGGTGATGCCGAATGTGATATTTGCTTCTTTCTACCTACTGTCGCTTCCAAGGTATGGTGGTTTAAATTTGTCGAATTTTAGACGCAAAATTGAGAAACTTGCAAATTATGTTATTTGAATTGGTAATGCATAATGTAAAATTTGCTTCTCTCTACGAACTACCCTTTCCAAAAATATGGCAACTCATTTTGGTTCCAGAATAGAGAAACCAGCAGTATTCTAGATTGGTGATGCAGAATGTGAACTTCGCTTCCCAAAACTATGAAACTGCAAAATGCGTGTCTATTTAGGCCTAATATAAGGTTTGAAACAAAAATTGTATTTGCTAATGTATTTTGTCTGTGCATTGTATTCGCTAATTATTAGGGGAATGAAATTTGTATGCACTCAAGTTCTGCAGTATGTGATATTTAAACTGAAATTATATTTGCTGCTGTATGTCCTAGCTAAAGAATAGATAATGAAGTAGGCCATTGAGATTCTATTACAGTATGGAAAATTTAAAAACGAGATTGTATTTTTGCTGCTGTTCATCTTCGGTAAAGAATAGAGACAATTAGGGAATGAAATGTACACAAAGTGTAATTCTACAGTATAGGAAATTTAAAACCGAGATTACACGGGGCTTCCACTGGAATTTAATTAATCTATTATTTTGTAGCTGTCACAGGGGCAGCAGGAAAGCATGGTAATATGCAAGACATATTCGGCATAAATTAGCCTCTCAGCGCTATACAGCCCAATGTGAAATTCAACGTTATCTCCTCAAATTATGTATTTGTTCTTTTGTTTGCTGGGAGTAGACGGGTCGGTCGAATATTGTTTGCTTCCCTGTGCACACTACCATCTATTCAAAGTTTTACAATTTTGGTCTGAAAATTGAGAAGCTTGCAAATTTTCACGCTAATACAAAACTTCTTTCGCTTCCACAATATGGTTGTTTGGCCGACAAACCAGAGATTCCACATGTTTAGCGCCAGAGACTAGACAAATGCACAAAATCTTTAATGCGTCTAGTAACTAGCAACATTATTTGGACCTTATAGTGTTTGTGCAAAGTATGAAATTTTTTACAGCCAACAAAATAATGGTGTTGGAAATGTTTTTCACCTGCATGGGGTAAAATACTGATTAAGTAGAATTTACCCTAATATTAAATGTTTCTTGCTTTGAATGGCTAATCTTGTGTGAGACGCCTTTCGACCCATATTTTGAGAACTTGCCAGAAAAGGCCGTTTGGAAGGGTTATATCATGTAATTCGGGTAGAAAATAATATTTCAACTATTAAGTGAACGTTTGTACATGGATTGAGCATCATCGCACCAGAAGTGTATATGTTGTGCACTAATATATGGTGTAGTTTATATTTATTTTACGAAACGCTAATGTATTAACACTAAAAATATGGTAACTTAGAACATATTGTGAACTTTTTTCGGTAGATATTGTGCATTTTAAGTGTTTTTATTTTCAGTGTAGCCGTAGGTGTAATATTAATAAGGAACTTGAATAAATTTCATTTAGGGCCTTCAGACATCTAAGGCGCAGGTTAACATAGGGGAGAGGAAGGGCTGCGCGAAGGTTCCGGCCAGGGTCTAATTTGAAAGTACCATCCAGGCATTTGTCTGCTGTGACTGAAGGAAAACTCCGTAAAAGCTCAATCAGGTTGAAGTAGCAGAAGAGGTTAAAACTGGCCGCCTGATCGGAGAAGTGAGGAAACAAATTTGTATTTTAACTTACGTTTGTTAAAGAAATGTCTTAATTTCGTGCTGTCAACAAAGAGTGCATGCGTTCTATGAACGAACACTACTAAATAGTGTAGAGAAGAGCTATACGCCACATTCGAAAGGCACGAAAATATGGACTCAGTATTCCGTATTTAAATATAATTTATAATTGTAAAAAGTAGCTTTGAGGAAAAACATGATAAGAGTTATTATTATTCGCCAAGCTTGATATAATTGTTGCTGGCTGTTAAGAAAGAGTCCGCATTATCTGCCCTTGCACACCACTCTTTTCTTAGTCGTCATTTAGTTGTAAATTACTTTACCTACCGGATCAATAAAATGTTCGATGTTTTTCCGCCTTACTTCATCTTTGCTTCTCTATAGTACATGACTTTTTTGAACAAATCAATTATGGGGCAAAGAGTGGAGGTTCTTAGATATAATGCTATAATGCTTGTCGGTGCCATGTTATAGGCTTTGTCTGGTTACTCTAGCCACTTCAGCAGCGAATCCTATCGCAGTATTTACGTTAGTCCTACGTAGTCGAATTTGATCCTAACAAAATTACGACGTTTATTTTTATTAAAATAATTAAGACGGAACCCAGTAGGGCGACTGAGTATATATGTTACCGCAAGGTTTCATTATCAATGTTCCATTGGTAACATTGCAGCAATGCCTCTCAGACGACACCTCAAATATCTTTCTAGGGCTAGTTCCGGACAGAGCTAAAACAGGGCCATTTTTATTGACCTGGACTGTCCCGAACATAGGTGACCTGAAGACTCGGTCTGAATACTAACCAGGTTATCAGGTCCGGAATTCGTTCCGAATCTCCCGGTCGAACCGGTCTCAATCTTGAAACAAATGGCCCAAGTTACTCGGGACTTGATTTTGACCCAAAACCACCAGACTAACAAAGTTGCGTCATGATGATCGAATCTTAAACCAATTGACAAGTGGACGCTCTTGCTTCTGTAGTATGATGAATACATCTATATTGTAATTTGCGAGAATCCTTGAGAAGTGAGCTTATATACAGGAACTTCATTTTAAAATATGGTAATGGTTTTATGCTATTTAATACTTCAAACACATTTTTTTTTTCAGAATTGCCTTTACCAGGAGAGGGGTGTACTTGTACGTCTCCGGCGCATATTTTTTTCGTCACGGTAGGAAATAACCTAAACATTATTCGTTTCTTTTCATCTTTACAAGGATCTCTTTATTGAATATAGCACTGCAATTCCTTTGAGTACCGTAAGGTATATCAGTGGAAAGACTACTTAGTAAAGGAAGACGAATGTTGCAACTAAAGGGAACGCGTGGCGTACCGTGTTTTAAACCAGTGGTTTTCAACCACCGGTCTGCGAAGATATTGTATCGGTCTTCTATAAATTAATATCTTCAATTATTTGAAATGTATTTTGTAGATTTCAATATTTCATAAATGAGATTAAAGATCATATTTCATTTTCAAAACAAATAGACTCTGATGATGCGTTAAAATCTCTTAAACTTGAAATAAGCCTCATCATACTAGCATCTTCCCGCTCCCTGAACGTTTTTTCTCTGTAGCTTACCGGTCCGTGAGTATTAAAAAGTTGAAGCACACTACTTTAGACAACCAGTTACTTATGTTTTAAAAACATTTCAATGTACCTTATTATTATATATGACTGTAGATTACTTGAAAATTATTTATTACAATATTTGAAGTGTAGCAATTGTTTATATCTTGTTATTTTTATTCAACTCATCTTGTAAAGATGAAAATTTATTTAAATGAACAAAGTATTTTTTTTAAGACAAAATCATGAAATGTACATTTTTTATACCTATTTACAGGTTCTTTTTGCTGCTACATTTTAAAGCTTTTTTAAACATCTCTATTTATGTGTATTATGTAGGTACTTTTACTTTATGGTGCACTATAGTCTCATTTAACCGTATTTAATGGGACCAAGGATGACTTGGTTACATGATAATGGTTCAACCAAAACTTAGTGATTTACATACTGCAGGTTAGTATTGTGTGTCATGTATTTAAAAAAAAACTTTATTTTAAATTAAACTAACCAATTTTTCAAAGATAGGTTTACTACGCTGATGTAATACCATCACAACAAATGAATTGCATTTTATGACCTTCAGGAAATTTGGCTCAGCCCGGATTGGTGGAATGAAGAATTTTGAATTAAACAGGAAACCCCAAGAAAGCCCAGGAAAAAGGAGTTTTTCCACGTCAAAACCCGCATGGCACGTACACTGTTAGAATTGACGATCCCAAGGACCAGAATTGAGCGATCAAATAGTCCAGTCAAAGTAGCGCCACCATCACATAAATCATGTACCATGTTTTGCATAGCATTGCAAGACATTTTCAACTAATTCGTTGATAATTAAGAGTGCAGTTCAAATGTAGCGTCTAAAAGCTGCTAAAATATTTTTGTTTTTCACTGCCTCGGTAGTAGTGTAATTTGGAAATTCGGTTAGTCAGAATAATAATGATTTGGTTAATCGGGATTCTGGTGTATGTTAACTGTAATTGGCAATAAAAAGAAACAATTATTCGCATAAAATGTAAAGCATTATGAATGTATCTTTTAACTATCTGGATACTTTTGAGTTGTATCAATATCTTTATCGAGAAAATTTCTTCTGAGTATCGTAGTATCAGAACCGATACTTTTCGCCAAGAATCTAGTATTTGTATCAGATACGTTTGAGCAATATCGGGTGGAACAATACATATAACAGCTTCTTGCCTTGTAGAGATAATTAAGTTAGTTGTCTCGGGTAGTAGATACTCTGATCCATGATATATTATGTTACATAATACTGTCGAGCTAAGAAATCTAAATTTTGCTCGAAAGTGTATATCTCAATTTTCCTTGTGCTTCTCAGTTGTATAAATTTCCATTATAAAAATTTCTTGAAATAAAATAATATAGATTTAGAGAATAAAGCTACAATATTCTATGAACTAATTTGTTTCATATTGTACTGGAAAATGTATTTAACATTTTAATAGCAAAACGTGTCCAAAGAAACAGATCCGGAAATATGTATCTCTCAGAAACTAACTTTTTCAGAACACCGTTACTTTGGGCGCACATGAGAAACTTCGAACAATGTGCCACTCTATCACTCTTCAAACAAGATTGTAACCTGCTATTCCACGAAAGTTAGAAAATTGTCAGAATCGTTGTTGTATCATCATATGAAAATCGAGTACATGTCTGAGTCACACAATTTCCTCTGAGTGTTAAATAAATCAATATAGTGTAACCTAGCATGTAATCTTGGCTCATGTAATTAAAAATGCAAAAAGTTAAATATTTATGACTTATTAAGAATAGTTTAATCAGTCCATGCAGTTAAGAAACGAGTGTGTTATTTGAAACTTGATATTTCTATGCTCGATATTGTACCTTGAGAAGTTTTGTATATCTCCGTATATAAAACGACATGGATCCATTATGACTCGTTAAAAATTGGATACGTCGTGGCACAGACGTATTAGGGTATCTGAAAAAGAAAATTGTAAAAAGATTTGTGAAATATAGAAAGTATACATACATACATATATACAGGGCTTGGACAAAAATCTGAAACTTTTAAAAAAGTGTGAATATCATACCTTGTATGGTGTGGGGCCTCCTTTTGCGTCCAAAACAGCTTGGATCCGACGTGGAATGGACGTATACAGCTCCTGAATCGTGGTGTGTGGAATGTTGTACCATTCTTCCTCCAAAACATGCTCCAGTTCCTTAAGGGATGATGGTGGAGGGTAATGAGACCGCACACGCCTTTCTAACACAGACCACAATGGCTCAATGATGTTCAGATCTGGTGATTGTGGGACCCAGGGGAGGTGTGATAGCTCCAGGTCATGCTCCTCAAACCATGATTGCACCGTTTTTGCAGCGTGACAGGGTGCCAAATCATCTTGGTAGATACCTTCACCATCCGGGAACAATGTGTGGGTCATGGGTAGAACCTGGTCCCCAAAATGGCCTCATACGCCTTAGCATTCATCATTCCATGCAGGGCTATGATGGGACCTGCAGAGAACCACGATATCACTGCCCATACTGTAACAGAACCACCCCCATACTTAACGGCGATCGCTACATCTTTATTCAGGTAGCTCCCCAATTGGCCTCACGACGCTGGGTCGACGCCGCACAGGCAACACCATCTGGAGTGTTGAAACGGTCACCCATCCAAACATTGGCCAGACCGAGAGCTGCTTGACTTCGGTGATCTTACGGGAACCGGTAGACCAGCTCAGGTAGGGCGTTGCCCATATATATGGTGTAGTAAAAAGTAATCCATCATTTTTGCATGACATTGAAGGCTTGACTTACCACAGTTAGAATGATCCGATTTAGGTCACATATGCACGGTTTTGTTCGTGTTGCCATTTGGAAGGTAATATCATGATGCCTCTCTCACAGAAGCATTTGTCTCTAATGGCAAAAAATTGAGACAGTCGATTTTCACAAGCCTCTCCTGAAGCGAATTTTTCACCAGCAAATGTGTTCGCCATGGAAAGGAACAGATGGTAATCACTCGGTGCCAGGTTCGGACTATAAGGTGGATGCATAAAAGCCTCCCAACCAAGCTTCCGGAGCTTCTGGTGAGTCACTATCGATGTGTGTGACCTGGCGTTGTCCTGGTGGAACACAATGCCTCTCCTTTTGGCCAAATCCGGGCGCTTCTGGGCGATTGCTGCCTTCAGACGGTCCAATTGTTGACAGTATAGTTCCGAGTTAAGGGTTTGGCCGTAGAGGAGCAGCTCATAGTAGATATTTCCCTGCCAATCCCACCGAACACGCAGCAAAACCTTCCTGGCTGTCAATCCTGGCTTGGGCACCGTTTGCGCCGGCGCACCGCTCTTCGACCACGACCGTTTTCGCGTGACGTTGTCGTAAGTGATCCACTTTTCATCACCAGTCACCAACTGCTTCAGAAATGGGTCGCTTTTGTTGCGATTCAGCAGCGAATCGCAGATGGAAATTCGCTCCATGAAGTTTCTTTGCGATAACTCGTGTGGCACCCATACATCAAGCTCCTTTTTGTATCCAGCCTTATCCAAATGGTTCCACAGGGTTTTTTGGGCAATGTTTAGCTCTTGGGCAATCGAAACAGTACTTACGTGACGGTCGGACGTGACAATGTCCATGATTTTATCGACATTTTCGACACGTGGCCTTCCAGTGCGTGGTACATCTTTGACGTCAAAATTACCGGAACGGAATCGACGAAACCAAAATTGCTCGTGATTGGCTGTTACAGTATCAGGACCATAAACACTATTCACATTTGCAGCCACCTGGCTTGCGTTTTAGCCTTTATCGAAGAAAAACTGTAAAATATAGCGTATTTTCTTTTTGCTAGTGTCCATTTTGACGCGTGCTCACACAACACTGAGTCAACTCATCACAACTATCTGAACAGTGTTTGTAGTACGTAATCTCATCGTTTGAACGCCATCTCGTTGAACCCGATCGAACTTATACAACGCGAGATACAGATCACTGAAACCATCTATTGGCAAAATAATGGA
>JAGDQP010012310.1:26957-50674 GCA_022664845.1 Lepisma saccharinum
TATATATATATATACTGACCTGTGTTTCGTTTCTCACAAAATTCAAACATTTTCCACATTCCAGGTTGGCAAAGCTCATGCATTGGTACTTATTTAATTTGGAAAGTCTGATAGTGCGTACATAATGATTTGATAGCGCTAAAATGTAATATAATTTTAACATATGCAATACGGATCAAAAGCTGTAGATTACTATCCAATTTTGCTTAAATATGTTAATAATATGCATACAATAATTATGTATACCCCACATGTATTTACAATTTCAAAATGAAGTTGCTGCCTTAAAGTAAGTAAATATTATAATTCATATCGCAATGTTGAAATGTGATATAGTAGACATATTATGTTCCTTAATCTGACCGTGGAGATGATCACGTTTTCGCTTTTAGTCATTGTTTTTTTTTTTTTTTTGGAGGGGCTCGTGCTCCTTCCATCATAAATGCATATCTCATATAGGTAACTGCACCTTCGCTACTTCCTACATAGTCGACAAATTAATACATAGAATGAAATAATATATAAGCTCATATCCATACTATAATCTCAAATCTTTACGTATGCTGGTGCCATATAATTGTACACGTTTGACGTTTTATTTATTATCTCATTTTTCATGAGAGGAAACGCTAATACAAATGCGCATTATGCGAGAAACTCTTGCGGCAACAGGAAAGGTGTGGAGGGAAAGAGTCATAACGCCTGACGCTTTTTTTCAATTTCATTTCTTAATTTTGCCGCATTTGTTAGTACATTTTAAGTTAAATGTTTATCACTTAAAAAATGATTTGGCACATGATATGACCTGTTCAGAAAATGTGACATATCAACTTGAGTAAAATCAGGTTAATTTACTGTGGTTAAGAAGAAGGTTCATGTGGGAAGAAATAATTAAAGGAACTCTGGCATAAAAAAATCCAAACTATCTCTTACATTGCAGAAATTAAAAAAAGTTATATACTGAAACATGAAAATTGATATATCAAGGATGCTGAATAAGGAAGTAGGGATAAGGAGTAAGAACGTACTAGCGTAATTTATTATTGTGTGAGTGAGAGCAATTAAGTGCAAGGCATGTAAGTCATGAATACCTGTTTTTCATGAAACAGATGTAAATAAGACCACCTTATGTACAATCTGGACGCCGCTATTACAAATTAGGCCTGCTTTTCTCAATTAGTATATTTGTTTACAAAAAAAATCGAGCCATGGCCTTCCAAAAAGTATTGTACAAAGTGATCTTGATCATGTTATGTTCGAATTAAATTTACAGTTTCTAGATCTTAGGCGTGCAATTAATATGATAAGATCATTGATATCAAATGGGATGATCTTCAGTTCTTCATCCCAGAATAAGCTGTACGTAATCTAAGAATAAAAATATACGTTAGAATCTGGATATAAAAACTATAGAGCCGACAAGACATACAACGTTTGATCCGTAATCCAATGCCTATAAAAAGGCAGCAAAATGAATTCATCTCTTCAAATTTTGCTTGCAGTGAGCCGACAATACAACTTTATAAAAATCAATACATTTGCAAAGTATTGCAAAGAAATTTAACATTTTAATGTATTTAAATTATGTAGAAATTAGATAGATAGTCTCATATGCATATTATTTCCACTTTTTGTACCTTTGTAGTTCTATTAAAAGAGTAATATACATGATAGAAACGAACCTCGTGGGCGCCCTTAATTACTGCACCGTAAAAAAGTTTCGTCCAGTTTCTGGAAAATTTCAGGACATTTGCTGTATGTAAAATTACTTACAGAAGCCATAAAGCACTTAACTGGTAGCAGTGTGCGTTGGGGTGTCAAACCAACAAGTTAAAGGCCAGATTTATAGTCCCTGAGCTCAGCTGGGACACAGCTGTGGCTGTTAACTAGCATCGCATTGATAATTGTGAAGGGCCTAGGTCAGCTACTAAAAATGTTATCCTACAACTCTGATCTTACAATATTACATTTACGGTAAAACTGAATTCAGAAACGTATTTCGAGTAAAATTATAGCCCAGAATGACACATCATGCGATCTCCCTTCCCATTTAAGATAATCAATGCCGACTCAATCTGGTCGGACATCAAGATGGCGGCCATGGAAACATACCCTTAACAAAGTAGAGCCGTCCGGTCACTACCAATTACTCAGTATTTTCTATCAGTTTCATTCACGAGTTTAAGATTATAATGGCATTTCAACACTTTTATATCATTCTCCACAGATAAGAATCTAAGTATTGTATTATCAATATCTCGAAAATGATTGCGCTTAGGTTGACAAAATTTGTATGCGCAAACATTATAACATTTTAATCATGACGCAGGGAAATAAATACCAGGTGTGTAAGTATGAAACCGTAATTTGTACATAGAAGGGGTTAGCTGTCACTTTGGTTACCGTAAAACTTCGTCCTTGGCGCCACTTGATTGTTTTGACTACTGATAACGATTTGCAGCTCATAACCAGACATGTTTCACGTCATAGTGTAGTGTTTAATAGCGTTGAACATGGCGCAATTTGTACCTACAAACTACGATTTGCGGACAGCACTGATTTCTTTGTTATCATTTGAAGAAAACTGCTGCAGAGTCGCATCGCATACTTGTCGAAGCTTACGGTAATCACGCTCTTGGTAAGTTACAGTGCTATGAGTGGTTTAAAAAAATTAAAAGTGGCGATTTTGACGTGAGAAACGAAGAACGTGAAAGAGCACCGAGAAAGTTTGCAGACAGCAAGCTTTCTTTGATGAGGATGATATTCAAACACAACAACAACTCGCGGATCAATTACATGTGACACGAGAAGCAGTTGCCATACGTTTAAAAGTCATGGGCAAGATTCAGAAGGTGGGAAAATTGGTTCCACATGCATTGACTGAACGACAGCACGAAAACCGAGAAAACACTTGCGAAATTCTGCTTGCTAGGTACAAAAGGAAATCATTTCTGCATCGAATTGTGACTGGTGACGAAAAGTGGGTCTATTTCGAGAATCCTAAGCGTAAAATATCATGGGTAACTCCAGGAGAACCCGCGACATCGAATGCAAGATCAAATCGCTATGGATGGAAAACAATGCTTTGTGTTTGGTGGGATCAGATGAGAGTGATTTATTATGAACTGCTGAAACCTGGCAAAACTGTTAATACCCAACGTTACCGACAACAAATGATGGATTTGCTTATAGTTTGGGCGAAAAATGACCAGAATATGATCAAAGGCACTATAAAGTGATGGTGCTTCACTATAATACACCCTCCCACAGAGTAGAGCCGGTCAAGGGAACGATTGCGAGATTTGGCTCGGAATTCTTCCGCATGAGGCTTACTCACCAAACTTGCCGCCTTCCGATTTTCACTTATTTGCATCCATGGGACAAGCATTTGCTGACCAGCGCTTAACATCTTGCAAAAATGACTTGATGACTTTTTGCTGCACAAGAGGAACAGTTTTTTTTGTCTGGCATTCACACATTCTTTGGATGCTAGGAGCCGTATTATATCGCAAGGAGCAGTATTTTTGAACTCTGAAGGCTGTGCTCCAGCTAATCTATACAACTTGCAATAGGAGGTCGTAGTAGCCTATACCCTACACTCTGGCGCTCTATTTACAACAGCACCCGTGTCATATCTTCCAAAGAACATGGACCATATCATAAAAGACTACGAACTCGATTTAAGCTAACATAGTGCACAAGGCTATGAAGCTAGAGAGGCTACGATCCATTCCCTATTTAAAATAGCAGAGATTACATAAAATGAAACGGGTTTACAAGCACATAACAGAGATTACAACATAGTCACTAGCAGGTTTTTACATCTATTTTCCCAATCCCGTATTTAGCACATCACAGAAACAACGGTATTTTTGCCCACACCCAGAGATTATACAGATAGAGAAGAATATATCCTAGTACATTAGTGTACAATACGAAGCTCTTTTTTAGCTCATACAGCTCATTTTGCAACCCCTATTTCCACCCAGACTGAGAGATTACAGTTTCTGTACCACACTATTCAACCTGGGCAAAGGTCAAATATTTTAACAGAGTATATCTCGTAAACGGCTAGATATATTGAAATTCTGTTTTCAAATTTGTTATATTAGTAATGAGTTAAACCAGTTCATATGCAAAAAGGTGATCTCGAGATCAAAGGCCAAATATTTAACTTTGTATATCGCGTGAACGGCTGGATATATTGAAATTATGTTTTTACATTTGCTATGAGGGTGTTGAATACCACATGTGGAAAAGTGTTGACCTCGAGGTCAAAGGTCAAATCTTAATTTAGTTTGCTAATTTCGCTCCCCATGGTCGTAGAATAATGCAACTTATAATGCAGTATATTTTAGTCACGCGAATGTTGAATATGAAAACAGCATGTTTCTACCTGCTCCTGTTTTCGAGACATGGCGGTTCGAATTTTGTAGAATTATGCTGTTTTATTGCCAGCACTCTGAAAACCTCAAATTATGTTCTTTTGTTCAGATTAATGCTAAATTTGAAAACAACTTCTTTCTAACTATTATTGCTTCCAGGATATGGCGGTCCCAATTTTCTCAGTTTTCGAATTTTAGACGTAGAATTGAAAAACTCGCAGATTGTCTGCTATTTGGGTCGGTGGGGCAGAAGGTGAAGCTTGCTCCTCTCTGCCAATTGTCGCTTCTCAGACATGACTATTTGAGTTTGTCGAATTTAGATATTTTAGACGCAGAATTGAGAGACACGCAGATTATATGTTATTTCGGTCGCTGATGCAGAATGTGACATTAGTGTTTTTCTATCACCTACAGTTTCCAAAATATGACATTTTAAATTTTTGAATTTTGACATTTTAGATGCTAAGCTGAGAAAAACTAAAAATTCGGTGATGCAGAATGTGAAATTTGCATCTCTCTACATATTGTCCCTTTCGAGAAATGACGGTTTGAATTGAGAAACTTGCAAATTATATGCTATTCGTTTTGGTAATGCAGAATGTGAAATTTGTTTGCTGAATGCCTCAAAGGAAACGGAGGAACTGCAACATTGTTTGTGTATATAAGTCTAATACGAAATTTAAAACAAAAATTCCATTTGCGGCTGTATGCCCTTGGGAGCATTGCATTCGATAAAAGAATAAAAGACTACTTAGGAATATTCTAAGAATGCATAGAGTAAAGAAGTGAATACCGCACCTCGTAAGTTGGTGTTTGTAATTGCGAAAAGCGAGATAGTTTAAGTAAAAACATCCGTAACAGCCTAATTAAGAGCTCGTATTTGCTCTACGCGACGTGAGAACATATGTTTTGCGGTGTTATTAAAATTTTATGAGTCGTATTGGAGAGGGTTGGCTTAAATTTTTCGAGGTAGAAACTTCCACAGCTGTACATTAAATGTCCGTATTTCACACTTTGCGATAACATGGAATACTTGTAGCAGATATTTTAAGGAGACAAGAATAATGCTTATTGCTTGCTTTCCTGTGCGTTTTTTTAATTACACTATGCCGGTTTGAATTTTCCCGCTTTGGTCACAAAATTAAGAAACAAGCAAATTTTCACGCTAATGCAAAACTTCTCTCGGTTTTATAATATAGCTGTTTGGGATGGGAAAAAAATTACTCGTATGGCACCACGACCTATAGTGAATACGTCTATTATGTAAACTATGTAGTGCTTGTACAAAATATGGAATTTGTTATAGCCAACATATCAATGTCTAAGCAAAATAACGGCGTGCGAGATGTTTTCCTTCTGCATGGGTAAATAAGACATAGAAAATAATATTGTTTTAAGTAGAATTCAGCTTAATATTAAATGTTTGTTGCTTTGAATGACTAAATAAAACATTTTGACCCATGTTTTTGAGTCTAGTTTGTGCTTTTGGTACTTCGAAGGTTCATATTTAGCTATAAAATAGATATTTTAGCATATAATTCAGTTGCAATGTATTGTCGAATTACTTGGGGGATATTCTAAGAATTAATAGGATAAAAACTGTTTCTAAGGATGTGTTTGTTGTCGAGAAAAGCGACATTGTTTAAGTAAAGAGCTCGTATTTGGCAAAAGATACATTAGTACATAAGTTTTGCGCTGTAATTGAAATTTAGAGATAGTCGTATCTTAGATAGCTTTCTGGGGTAGGAGCTTGCACAAGTGTATATTTAATGTCGGTATTTCACGCTTTGCGACTAACTGTAGTATTTGTAACATGTATTTCCATACTCCCGATTACTTCGAAATACCTTCAGCATAATTTACTCTCTCAAATGTAATTTAGTAGAAATACAAGCAGTGTTTGAAGTACTTTGAATAAATCGAACGGTAGAAAGGACTAAAGGCAACTAGAAAAGCATAACGACATATTGGGCTTCATACAAGTATGCCACCACTCTCAGAAGACTATGCACTAGGTATTAACTGGTGGATGACGCCAATAAATCACACAGAGAAAACTAAATTCTCCATTACTTTTGCTAAGGGGAACAAGGGAATAATGGTTTTTTGAAGAGTACTTTTGCAAAGCGGCTGTTGAGTGTGTTGGTGGCATGTCTTAAAAAGTGGTTTTACAATATTTCTTTGACTCTAACTATGATTGTGTAGACTTAATCTGTGAAATTACTTTATTTTGCATCATGGTCGTATTAAAAACTTCTTTGCCATATGTACAAATTTAGTAAATACTGCATTGCTTCTATTAATGTACTGCACACACTTTATCACTACATATCAAACATAATAACAAACTTTGAATATAAGGAGTGAATTATGGTTAATTTTCTTCGTGAAAAATACACTGATTTTATAGGCTGCACTGGCAAAAGTTTTCAGATCTTCTAAATTTGAATATACACCAGGACAGGTATTAGCATAAGTATAAAAACACACATAATTTGTAGTAACAAGAAACTTTTATTGGCCATAAGAAAAATATATAGAAACTAAACATTTCCAAATAATACAAAAATAACGAAATAACAGGGTTGATACATACTGTTGAAAAATAATATGTTTCCTGAAGTAATATAAGCAATGTTGTGTTTGAATACAAATTTTATAAAACGATAATATATAAAGACAAATATATTTAACATTTTTTCTGTTTAATAGTTAACAAGTATTCTAAACTGGTGTTTTAATTCAATATTTATTTACAACTTTACATAACAATTTAATAAAAGTTTAAAAAAATGTTTTTTAACTTTACAAAACGTTTTCTTAATTTTACTTTCACAAACGAAAATGTGTTATGTAATACAAATGTAAAAAAAAATATTACCAAAAATCTTTTCTAAAAAAAACGTTTTCTTTAAAATACTTTAAACAACATTTAATTTCTCTTTTTAGAAAACCTTTTATATAAAAAACATTTTATATAATAAATATTAAATATATTTAGAGTAATTTCTTGGCTTAAGTCTATACACTCCTGGCTACAGTCAAATAAATATTGTAAGAACACTCTTCAAAACATCCCGCCAACACACAAGATAGCCCCGTTTCCAAAAGAACACTCACAACTAGCCATTGTTCAATAGTTCACTTTAGCATTCTAAGTCACAAATTAGTTCTCTGCTTGGAAATTACCGGCGTCGTCAAACAATTATTACCTAGGGTATAGTCTTATGAGAATGGGGGCATGTTATTATGGAGCGCAATATGTCAGTTTGCTTTTCTAGTAGCCTTTAGTTCTTTCTAGCTTTCGTTTTATTCAAAGTATTTCGAACAATACTTACATTTGAGAGGGTAGCAAATTACATTTGAGAGGTTAAATTATGCTGAAAGTATATCGAAGCAGTCGGGAATATGGAAATATATTCTACAAGTACTCCATGCGGTCGCAAATCGTGAAATACCGACATTCAATATACACTTGTGCAAGCTTTTTCCCAAGAGAGCTCTCTCCAATACGACTATTTTCAAATTTCAATAACTGCGCAAAAATATTTTCTAACGTCTCTTTCGGCAAATATCCGGTATTTACTTAAACAATCTCGTTTTTCTCAATAACAAACACTTCCTTACAAACAGATTTTACCCTATAAATTTTTAGAATATCCCCCAAGTAATTCTACAATACATTACAACTATATTAAATACAAAATATCTATTTCATAGCTAAATATGACCCTTCGAAGTAACAAACACACAAACTAGACTCAAAAACATGGGTCGAAATATTTGTTTATCTACTTGAATACTAAGTTGAATTCTGCTTAAAACAATATTATTTTGTATGTCTTACTAAACCATGCAGATGTAAGATATCTCACACGCAATTATTTTGCTTTGGCATTGATATTATGTTGGCTGTAACAAATTCCATATTTTGTACAAGCACTGCATGGTTTACATAATAGACGTATTCACTACAGGTCGTGGTGCCATACGAGTATTTTTTGTTTTTATTTCCCAAAAAGCTATATTATAAAAGCTAGAGAAGTTTTGCATTAGCGTGACAATTTGCGAGTTTCTTAATTTTGTGACCAAAGCGGTAAAATTCAAACCACCATAGTGTAATTAAAACCACGCACAGGAAAACAAGCAATATCCGCTATTCTTTTCTCCTTAAAATACATGCTACAATTACCCCATGTTGTCGCAAAGTGTGAAATGCAGACATTTAATATACAGCTGTGTAAACTTCGTCCTCAAAAATTTAAGCAAGTTCTCTCCGATACTACTATTTTTAAATTTCAATAACTCCGCAAAAATTACGGTCTAACGTCTCTTTCACCAAATACGAGCATGTAATTGAATATTCAGATTGAAGAAGGCAATATATGCCAAACATGTGAAAACCTATTTTATGCCGAATTTGATATCAGGAAGGGATGGCGCATCTATATAATACACAAAGGAAAAAAAAACATTAGTAAAGTTTTCAAAAATAGGTGCGAAACAGAGATGGGCAATACTAGCGTAGCAGCTATTTTTCACTGCTACATGGGTTAAATTGCTATGACTGTTACAACCGATGAAAAATAGCAGTTACTGGCATAGCTGCTATTTTTCTCCGAAGTTTGTTAATGGTAAAAAGCATTGTTTCCTGTTTTGTAAACAAACAGAACTGCTGGAAGAGTGGAACAAAATGGCGGAGACTTGTATGCAGAGAGGACAACCATGACGTATGAACACTACGTAATTAGTAGCGTCAGTTACTCGTGTACGGAATTGATATAAAGAGCTCTCAGAAAGCACTGGGTATAGTTGGCTGTGAGGAGCAATGGATAAGCGTTGGAGTTGTAATACAGTGCTCTCCCGTTCGATACCAGTTCATGGCATTTATTATTTTTAAAATGGTTTATATTTTATTTATATTTTATTTATATTTTAAATAGGTCATTTTGAAATGTTGTTGTTTAATCTGTTTTATATTACTTTTTTGCATATAACGTTTTTTAAAATATTTTCCTTTATTCTGTAGTCCAAGTCAGATTTAATAAATTGATAAAAAAAATGGTTAAGGCATTGGACTTGGGATTCATTGGTCGCGGGTTCGGTACTCCTTAATTTAAAGTTCTTTTTTATTGTTAGAGAATCTCCTTTCCATTTTGTAGTTTCGAAGGAAAGCATTGGTCTTGCGATTAGACTTATTTCTCCCTTTTAGGCAGTAAAAACAGTACGCTGATTAAACCGTCCATAAAATTCACATAATTTAGAATAAATGAACCAGCTATTTGAATAAGTGAACAAAAAAATCGAAATTATTTTTTTTTTTACTAAACGCGCACCTCAATTTATAACCGCTTATCATAAGGTGGAAGAAAAGAACGACAGCTAGTTATAGAATGATTAGTCTGGCCTTGGAAATGTTAGTCAGTTTGAAGAAGGGAACAAGGCCACCAGCGTCTCGAAACAAAAAGTCCTATTTTCGAACGTCTGAGAAAAAACGATTCAGTTTCGTGTGCAATAAAAGAGAACACCATACCTGACTTTACCAAACTTCTACATGCCCTTGGTAACTAATTTAATCAAATTCCCTAATGCGTTTATAGAATAGCCTAAGAATATATCACAGCCATATTCAATCCACTACTGGATGATTCCTCTCCCCGAAGCGAGGATTTGGTCTACTACTTCCACGCTGACCAGACGAGTTGGGAGAGGAGAACCGAAGCACTCACTTTGATAGCCAAGGTATTTTATGCACAGCAGCTCCCGAATTGTCCTCACGATGCTGGGTTCCAACAAGAAAATCACACCATGATTCGATCTTGGGCTCTAAGTATTAGCTATCCTACATGCTACCAATCTACTAAATTGATAATTGGAAACTGTCTGCTTGTCAGTCTCATTTACGGTGAAGGTGTAATGCACCTGTGCGAGATTGATCCCGCCGTAATAGGAGTTCCTTGCATTTGAGACACTACTACAGAGTACTTCTGACTAGCGACAGGAAAAGCGCATTGTGAAAACACGCGTTAATCGTGCGTGCAATGACAAATACCTTATCTGACTTATCTAACCTGCACATGCGAATGTTCACTAATTTTATTAAATTTCCTGATGCGTTTTTATATATATAAAAAATAAACTTTATTTTCATTAAAAAAACACACCAGGTTTCAATCCACGGTTACTTGCATTAGCTTTCGAACACGCTATCAATACGCTAAATTACCAACTGGATGCAGTTGTTTGGAAGTACTATTTACTGTTAAGGGGTAATGTGCATGCGCGAGGATGGATCAGCTGTCCCTGTCGCTAGTCGCAATTTATTATACTAATTCAACATGAAACAATTACGCTTCTCCCTACCCACCGTACCCACCGCTTTATTCTTTCGTGATTTAGTTGTGTTTTGATGTACTGTTTCTTCTCCACTAGTAAATCCAAGCTCTGATTCTTTCGTAGAATAGTTTCTCAACAGTTATGGTAGAAACTGAACTACATTCGTCCATATGTCTACTGCACACGTAATAGGAAACAGGTAAATAGGTTAATCTAAAATATGACTTTTAACTTCTTTTTCACAGACGGGAATAACTAACTCGCATTTAGATACCTTTTTATACACTGATGTTTTTAACTGATATTGTTAAAATATATTTACATACAACAACCATTGCTATCACTGTTACGGAATAAAAGCAGTTTGCATATTTGTAGGGCGAAATTTCTGTCAGTGGGCAGAAGGAAAAAAGTGTATTTATTACTTAGGAGAGCTACTTGTAACTTTCGAGTTCATTGTGCATACATTTCTTGAAAATAACATTCATTTAAAGGTTTCTATTGTGTTGTTCTTCATTTTCTGGTCGATTTTTCCTCTCTTATGTCTCAACAGTTAAAAATGTGCATATGTTTTTCCATAAGTTTGAAGAAGGAAACAGATCCATCATTTTTTTTAATTCTACAGGAAAAAATACAATACTTGTAAACTGTCTGAGGAGTGCCACAGTATCAGAAGACTGTTTCGAACATTCAGTAACAATATTGTTTTTTTTTTTAATAAATTATCAACATATTATACAGTTTTTGTTAATTTCCTATAAAACAACATTTTGGATTTGTTTCCTTCTTCAAATTGACGATTCAATTAACCTTTTACAGATGTTTTTACTTAAACAAAGTCGCTTTTCTCAATAACAAACACCAACTAACGATGTAGCCTATTCACTTTTTTTTACCCTATAAATTCTTAGAATATTCCCAAATTAATTATTTTCTACAATACATTGCAACTGAATTTCATGCTGAAATGTCTCGTTTATAGCTAAATGTAACCCCTCGAAGCACAAACTACCCTCAAAACATGGTTTGGAAATTGACTTACACTTGTTTCCTATGTTTTATTTAGCCAATTAAAGCATATAAAATCTAATCTTAGGCGAATTCTAAATATTTGGCGAAATACCATTCAAAGATAACATTTTTTTTTTATGGCTGCAAAAAAAATCCCATATTTTGTGCAAACACTATAGGGACCGAATATATATATAATAGACGCATTCGACAAATTCGAACGAAGAAAAGTGTTGGACATACATATGGACACATTTTCTAGGATGTCTTCAAACTGAGTGACAAAAATTCCTCTTTCTCGTTTCATTCCTTTAAAAAAGCGCACAGTGCTCTATAATTTGACGCCTTGTATAGATCAGCATTTGGTTCAGTACGTTCCCCGCATTTGCCAAGGCGCTTTCCCTGAGATATTGGTTCCAAAATGCACTCCTAAAAGTATCTGCCATCCACTTTCACGTTTTGTCACATTGTGTACCATTAACCTACCCTTACAACTGAATCCCATGATGTCAATCAATACACGTTTGAAACTCTCACGGCATGGTAAAATAAAATATCTTTGATAACGATCTCGCGATGATTAATCATTCGAATGCGATCTTCTTTTACACTTTACCCAGCCACTTTTGCACCAAAAGTGTGTGCAAACAATACGCATACAATATATATGGGCATTAGCGTAGACTTCCAAATCATGGTTGATATTTGGCGATATTAACTGCACTAACTGCGGGCATTAATACATTCAAGCTCAGACACTAAACTTCTCATGTCAGCAGTACCATTTTTCCAACACCGGTCACCAGGTGTCAGAGGAGTTCCGCACTCCGTTGGATAAGAACCAAACGACTGTCTGTTGAATATCAGGATATGAGTGGCGTGTTGACTGTCATTATAATTGAATAATATTAGTCAGTGTATTGTGTTAAACTGACTTTCATGGCTCAAAATATTATAATTTGCTGATATATTTATTGTCACTGCATTGTTGAGTAACATAAACTAAATACAGTTTTTGGAACATTTTTGTACAATTCAATGTAAAGCTGTAATTCTATTCACTTCCTCTCCATACATGTATTATTTTTGATTTTGCAATGAGATATATCGGTTTTAAATCAGATATTAAATAAGAAAACAAATAAGATGACTTCTGGGAATTTAGTTCGATTGAGCTTATCCATCTTGAGTTTAGGGCGTGTTTGGTCGAACTAATATGATTATATCGCATAAACATAAACATATATCACAAAGAGAAATGTGAAAATATCGCACCAACATTCGTCATAATTTACAATATAATGAGCAGTTGAAAACATAACACTAATATAAAGAGCTTAATAATTTTCAGCTTCAAAACAATGCATACTATAGTGTACGTAGTTGAGGGGAAATGCATATATTTTGAAGATGAAACGAGAATCAAGGAAGTAAATTTCACACAATGCTTCTATAGGTGTGATCGCATGGACTATTATTCCTTGCATTGACTCGTATGTTGAAACTTAGTAGTAGAAAACCTTATATAGGATTATGTTCTCACATCATAAAGTTATCTAAACGGCAATATTTCTTCCGTGTTTTGATTTTCATGAAAAAAAGTAATCCTGAAAACATTTTTTTAAAATATCATGACGTTAGTGTAACATAAAGATTATGCGTCATTTTATGCTTTACAATTTCGCTTTTGCCCTAAGTTATAAAGCTGCAACAACTTTTATTATATCTTTTCATCACTTACAACTTGTCGCTTGAATAGTTGATGGAAACATGAAAATAAAGTAAACGTCAGGGCGTTATATATGATATATAAGGAAAGTGTAAGGAACTGGCATATGCAGGTCTGGTAACATAGCGGAAAAATACAAAATTAAAAAAAAATCGTACATATGAACATTGATTATCTTCTAGAATTGTGTAGAAAACGAACGGCTGGTTTCCAGAACGTGGCAGCAGAAAATCGTTCCATATTCGTATAAATACGGTCAATTCCATCACATATTTTACAGAACGTGCTGTTCGTGTGGTTTGCAAAAGCTTGGAAAAACTTGTTTGCATAAAGCAGGTCAAGCGCAATGGATGAACTTAAATTTAAACATTAGCTTTACACTATTACGAGGTTGAGAAACTGCACAATTATTAAAAGATATACTATAAAATAATTTCAGCAACATCTTACCTGGTTAGGTATCCGAGCTCTGAATTATAGGCGTAGAATGTACCAAGTAAAGTGTCTAATTTATTGCCTTTGCATGCCCATATATAAAAACAATCCAAAATAGGGTTGTTTACAGTAATAAATCTCGTCATCTGTAATATAAATATCGCAACGATTTATTTATGATATAATATTAAATATTAAGATGGGCCCTCCGACTTAGGATAGTATATTTTGTGGTTGAATAAAGAGCATAGAACTGTTAGAGTTTTCAACAGACAACATTGTATTACAAAATTCCATAAATGGTATATATACAGAAGATGATAATGATGATAAAAATTTAGACTATAGTGCAATTATACGTGATTCATCTCTTTATTGTAATATCCTAATTCTCTGACTTATGTCGATATGGAAATGAGTATGTAGCTATGATTAGGATTCTGATTCCAAGGCGAAACCACACAGGTGATTTTATTCCGACCCCAAAACCTAGTCGTTGGTAGTTAAATGTATGTACTCTTACTCCACAATGAAACAAGAGAGAAGGGAAGGAGTGACCGCTGTCGAAGTGAATGATCCTCTTATGATTACCAGCGGGCCATTTATAGTCCTCTTCCTTCTTTCTAGTAGGTGTGAATTGAGCACTCCACAAGTTCTCCACTTGGAGTCTGCGTCTTCTTCTCCAACCTGTTGATTACATAAACTCTATTCCTGTCTACAAAATGTTTGTTTTGTTCTGACATCTCTTACTCACGCGCATATTAGGTTCCCATTATACTCAGCCCTCCATCCTGGGATTAATAAAGCTTTAGGGAGTTATTCCACTTAGTGTATTCAGATTTTTTTACAATTTCATGGGCACTATATCACTTGTTTTCTTTAATTTACACTTATTAATATTTGGATTACAACTAAATAATCTCAATTATTAATCTATAGAGACCGAGTGAAGCTTCTAATTTCAAAGCAGGGTCATTTATTCGAATTTCACTCCCCTCAGCCGTGTTAATCTTTTTTTCGCTTGTGTCGAAGCACTAAAACATATGCGAGATCATTTATAGTATAGTTGCGTTTCAAGTCGATGTTGTGGGTTGTGGTTTCGTTATTGATGTGGGGGGATTCCATGGTAATTTCCTTGTTTAGCCCATTCTAATCCGCTGGTTCTTGGTTTCATGTCGGGAAGAACATTAAGTTTATGATGTAAGCGGTATAACATATATGCAAATAGCACTAAGTTTGTAAAAAATAATATAACTAGTATCGGATGTGTTTAGTTTGTTTGCTTTCGATCCATATAGTACAAAATGATAGCAAAGTTCATAGAACTAATATTAGATTTACTAAAGTTATCATTGTCCACTTTGTAGCTCTCCTAATTGTGATAACCAAGCAAGAAAGTTAATAAATCTGATCAATGGTACCAAATTAAACCTGAGTACGGAGATCATCGAAATAGTACAGGTTTAAGATAGAATCATAATCCTTCACTAAATGAGCAGACTTTATCTTCGGTTGTTAAATGAAAATGAAAATAACAGTTTAAATACAAATTTATTGTTTAGAAATTAAAACACTCCGAATAGTAATTCAAAAGAACATTTATCGATTTCAACTGAATCGGAATTATCTATTTAAAAATCAAAATGAATTGACAGTAGATTTGATAACAATTATGAGACGTATTTATTTTTTTTAAAATATCGAAACATATATTTACAGCAATGGCTTAACTGTCCATTTATATTTGTAGAAATTAGTGAGATATTCCAAACCGCAAATGATTGATCAGGGAATAATCGAACCAAATCGAAAAATGAACGAAACAACTTACGAATCATAATTCAATTTTCTCTAATTAAAAGATCTCTAAATTAAAAAAATGAAAGCAATTACTCCTCATGAAAACAAAATATAATAAATTTAACACTTAGCAACTTGTAGTTTGAAAGACAGTCAGAGAATAAAGATAGAACCTTCCGCCGTTTTGCGTAGCTGAAATGGACCCCATTTTGTAAGTTTACAACCATGTGGGCGACCAATACACGAAACTGAAGCATAAAATATTGAATTTACCATTTAGCAATTCAATTATGTAAATTGAATTATGTAAATGAAATTATGCAAATGACAGCGTCAAAGGCTCACTTCACTATTCATGTAAATTTATAATTTCGAAAATTGACCAAATTTATTTCCACATTCATTAATCCACATCTACAACAATGTAAAATAATTAAAATCTCTAGAACCATTTTTATGCTTTTGCTTAACCAAAAAGTGAACTGTTTATTTGATTGAAAATATAAAATCTAAGAAAATTACTTTTAGCTACTATTTCGAAAAAAAAAAGTTATTTAACCCTTAACCACCGGCGTGGAGTCCCAAGGACTCAACGAATAATGTAATGCTTACATATGTCCTTTTATTTCTTGTGTAGCTTCGCGTCCTTCTGAGTATCTTCTAGTCATTCGAGTTTGAACGCTGATCAGCGGCGAACATTTGGAAAGTTTATTCCTATACTGTTCGAGCGTGTGGGCAGAGTCCCTGGAACTAAATGTCGGCGTTTATGTAACATTTCTTTGCCATACCTGATTTGGTGTTTCCAGCTGCTTCGGTGCATTTGAATTGCGATATCTGTTTCAGTGTATTTTGATGTCCATTTTTGATAAGAACAATACAGCAGTTCAAGTTAGAAACCGTAAATAGATCCTATAGCTATGATTTATACGACCAACGTAATATGGTTATATTGCTACCCTAGTTGATATTTTAATTAATGTAGACGCTTTGCGTCTTAACTGAACTATGTAATCATATATATTATACAAATAAAATATTAAAAATAAAAATAATAAAAACATTAATGTTTACATACAAAATTGTATACATTACATGTCAGAGTATGAGACTCGACGTTGGGGATTACGTGAAAAATTCCCCCGTCGGGGGTTAAGTGTTAAACACGATTTAAATTTTAATGACCAAAATTAAATAGCTTTTTACAGAAACAATAAATCCTTTGGGATACATTTAATCGCTATTTAGATTTAACTGACTTTAATTTCCAGCTATTTATTTATTGTCAGAATTGTAAAGTATTACTAAATTAAACTCTGCACTCAATCAATGTTAATTATTTAGAAATTATTGGAACACACACAACAAGTATTATTTAAGTGTTAGCTTCATTTTAATTCTCTATTTTTGAAGTTTAACGCTCCCACATTCCCCGAATAGATTCTGAACGAACAGTAGAGCTAATGTCATTTACTAAAGCAGCATTTAACTCTCTTCGCGGCAAACACACTCACACATTCACTTAACTGTAGAACTTTCATATGTAACGCGATCTTACTTTATGCGTAACAGTAAACAAGTAAACTTTTTTGGTTTCTTATTTTTAATATTTCACTTTCCTCAAATTTTAGAAACAAATAGGTCTAGTTCTTTGTTTCCAGAAACATAAATATTATAGTGTATACATCAAGAATAACGCTTTAAAATATTTTGTTGTTTCCATAATATTCAACAATGAAAAGAATTAAATCAGTTGTAGGGAGGTATTAGTTCTCTTGATAGCAAACCCAAAAATAGTGGACTTTATATCCTGATATTGTCTGTCTGTCCGTCAAATGAAATTATATTTCAGGAACTAGAAACCGTAGGAACTTGGTTGAGGTGTCATTCGAAAGGTATCGTTAATTCATTAGGAATGTATATCTTTGTTTTTCGATTCGACAGACCATAGGGAGTGAAACATGGAGTGAATATGCAATTCAAGACTCTTATGTTTCAGGAACAAGAAAATGTAGGAACTTGGTTGAGGTGTCATTAAAAAGTTATTTTAAATGTATTAGGAGTGTCTATCTTCCTTTTTCGTTTCGACACACCACAGAAGGTGAAATGGAGTGAAAGTGCAACTCAGACTGTCATATCTCAAGAACCAGAAGATAGGAACTTGTTTGAGGTGTAATTCGAAAGATATCGTCAATTCATTAGGAATGGTAACTTAATTTTATTAATTCTCCCCCCCCCCCCAGATAGTGTAACGGGTGTGGGAGTGAAAATAAAAGAACGGTATACAATTCCATATACGGCCTTTAAGTTCCAACAAGTTTTTCCCATATGTTCTTTGGGCAAATGTGCAGTTCAAAAACATATTGCATCTCAGTTGTAGAAGAACCTTGTAGGTCCTCCCGTTTCTAAACAATATAGTTGTTACTGTTGTCAATCTATTTTATAAAAAGGAATGCATGTGTGTCTGAGATGATATGAAGCGACCGAAACCGTCGCGATTGTTAATAGGATTGCAGTGCTATCTTGTTATACTTTAAATTTGATTTGCTCAATGTTATGCTGTGACCTTTTTCGGTGAAATGATATTAGCATGATAGAAACAGAACTCGGCGTGAATTTAAAATTTTGCAATGAGAGATGATAATACATTTGTGTGTAAGTTGTTGATTGAAAATGATGAACTGAGATACTATATTACCTTGAAACGTAATTATTAACTACATTATTCTGTTCTTGCTTCATAATTTTATTGTCACTTCTTATATAAACAGGCAGTACGTTTACTGTACGTTCGTTTAGTTTACCAAGCGTCGAGTGAATTGCCAGTGATACGACATTGTACTCGGGACGGATTCACCTTCCAAGGGACGGTTGTAGAAAGGTTAATTTGTGTTTCTGGTGGACATGTATCCAACATTAACCATTTGCGCAGTCTAGAGGAAACCGTGATTCTCGCATGAGGTTCATTTTGGGAGGGTGTAAGTAACGTTTTACTGCATTCTATTCATTTTTAGACATACAAAATTAAAGTTGTGTGTGTTCTCGAGAATTTGGAGGGGTCACACCCTCACAGTGGGATTGGTCTGGCAGAATCACTGACAGGTTGTTAAGAACAACAGTACCGCGTTGAGTAAACTTACACTTACGGACATATTTATGGTATCGGTCCAGGGGTACAAATGCCCTGTACATTCAAATTTTAAACAGAATTAGAATACTTTTAGGCGTAATTGTTCATATTTATGCACATTTTATATATGTGTACTTTATATCCATACACAGGGTGCGAAATCATCGAGGAGATGAGACATTTCCCTCTCTCAAGAGATATTAAACACTTTCGAGGTTTCTAGCTTTATTTTTTTATATTTACTTTTATTTATTCATTTGTTTTATTTATATTTTATCTATTTTGTTATTGTTGTTGTTGGGGAATGGTGCTCGAGAATTTGCGGATGAAACCACCACTGAAAGTGTCCGACAGAATCCAGGTTGAGTAATTTCTAGTACTTTCCGGAAGAGACGAAAATGAATATTATGCTGCTTCGGTCAAAAAAAGACTCATACATTAGAAAATGTGAAGTGCAAAGACAATTCTTACGCGTTGTTAGAAAAGATCTGAACTGCAAATCATCGCTTAATTTTCGATAGAATAGTAATTACGTATGAAAGGATTTTATCACTGTTTCTAAGTGATCAGAGTGTCGGGGTTGAAAATTGACATTTTGCGTTTTATAGATTGCTTTCTGAAGTTTTTACTTTTTCCAGGCATATAGTTTTCGCATCAACAGGCGTGCAGCACACAGCCCCGTTGCAACTAGTAATGTCCCGGAATTTTGATAGGTAATGGGGAGGCACGCGAATTCGAGCCCGCTTCCGGTGTATCGGGATAGTTTTACCCCCATCGATTTTTACCTCCGGGAAAAATTTTACGGCGTTTTTTCACCCTTGTCGGTTTCCGTGAACATCAAAGAAAATGATAAATCTTTTTACATATAGTTACTATATAAGAGATGCTGCATCTGCGCGTATAGTTTGGTCAATTGGGGGTAAAAATTCAACCTTGAAATTGTTACCCCCACGTCGGTTTTCCTTATCTTCAAAGAAACATTCTATATATTTTCACATAATTACTATATAAGAGATGCTGCATCTGCACAAATAGTTTGGTCAATGGGTGGGGGGTAAAAATTCAACCGTGAAATTTTTACCCTCCACTTCGGTTTTCCTTATCTTCAAATAAACCATCTATAATTGTTCATATAAATACTATATAAGAGATGCAGCATCTGCACATATAGTTTGATCAACGGGGGGGGGGGGGGGGAATTAGACCTTGAATTTTTTACCACCTAAGTCGTTTTTCCTTATCTTCAAAGAAATATTCTATAAGTTTTCATATAATTACTATATAAGAGATGCTGTATCAGCACATATAGTTTGGTCAATAGGGGGTAAAAATTCAACCTTGAAATTGTTACCCCCACGTCGGTTTTCCTTATCTTCAAAGAAACATTCTATATATTTTCACATAATTACTATATAAGAGATGCTGTATCAGCACATATAGTTCGGTTAGTGGGAGGGGGTAAAAGTTCGACAGTGAAATTTTTACCCCCTACGTCGGTTTTCCTTATCTTCAAAGAAATATTATATATTTTTTACATATAAGTACTACATAACTGTAGCTGCATCTGCACATATAGTTTAGTCAATGGGGGGGGGAGGAATTCAACCGTGAAATTTTCACCCCACGTCGGTTTTCCTTATCTTCAAAGAAGCATTCCACAATTTTTCAGATAATTACTAGGTAAGAGACGTTGCATCTGCACATATAGTCAATGATGGGTATAATTCTGGAGTTTAATTTTAGCCTAAAAGTCACTTTTGTTTAATTAAAAAAAATGTTTGTATTTTGTAAATGTTTTTCTGCATAAGGTATGTTTTATTTTTAGATACACCTGAAGTATAGCCAGTTGCCGGTGTTAAAATCAGCTGTGAAATTTTGTCTCCATTTTACTTTTCCTTAAATGGCAGGATAATGGCAAGTTCTCCGACAAGAGTTGGCAGCACTATCTTCGTACTTGTCTAATGTATTTTTATCGCTGCGAAAATTTCAATGCTGCTGCTACAAATTCATGCCTAGAAAATTCAAATTTTCAGGGAAGAAAGTTCATAATGAATTCAAGGGTTCCATCCGTGCCGATATTTCATTTTCTTTCTTGTTCATTGTTGAAATCGTTTCATTTTTGTTATGCCTATAACAATGAAGAAAAAAAAGAACTGTATTTACTATGTGGTGCAGGTGAAGTTTGACTGTCTCATCAGAAACCTGGAAGTGTTCTGCAGGCTCACCATACGCTTAGCTGCCGTCCTGATTTTAGGATCTTGTCATCCAGGGCTTTGGACGCCCACTGAGGGGTTCATCTCCTCCCGAACTGAATTTTTGGAACCAATACCTGGCGGTGCGCTTATTCAGAACATTATTCACTAAGGCTTGACGTATCCGGCGACTTCATTCGGCTGCGAACAAAACTACCTTAACATTCTAAACAGAAAACTTCGAAGTAGCTGCTTCGATATCTCAATTTCTATTCGTCACTACCTGTGGCTGTGTCTGTTATGAGTGATCAAATTCCCTGTGTTTTTCACGGTCAACGTTCCCCACTCCGACTCCGATCGGTTTTCTTGCAGAGCCTGAGGTATTTATTTCCGTATTAGTGTCACGTCATCCCATGCGACGTCGAAAGCGACAAGAACTTTTTGGTTACCTTGTACTTCTTTAGTGAGAAAGATATGCATGCATCTTCACAGTTCCAGAGAGTAGTTCGTACTGATTGTCACAAGGAGTCGTTATAAATCCTATAATTGACTGTACAGGTGATTGAGCTATAATCTAGAAAATGATATTAAATAGTATAACATAAAATAACAGCATAGCTGAAATAAAATAATTTTGGTTTCAAGAAATTGTCAAATTTTAACGGTACCTCCTTTTCAAGGTATCTGATGAACCCAAATGGTTACCAATAAATATCTTGGAAACTGCATCTGAATGTCTGTTTGCCAGGCTTAAATTATATTTATAAAATACCAAGATGGGGAAATAAATAAGATTATTTTCAAGAAATCGTCAAATTTTACCGATGGTCTTCTTCTTAGCGGCCCCGTAAAGTCCATGTGACCACATATGAGTCTTCGGAAAATTGAATATGTATGCCTGTTTACCATGCTTTAAACAAGGCTTCAAATATTCTATAATATTAAATAACAACATACTGGAAATAAAATAATATTTTGAAGAAATCGTCTAATCTTAACCATGGGCGCCTTTCTAGAGGCCCTCCTTTTCCCAAATAGCCATCTATAAATTTCTTGAAAATTTAAACTTAATATAAGTTAATGTGGATTCAATCTGCTTATTAAGCACCAAGGTGGAGGAAAAAATATAGTTTGTTTTCAGGAATGCCTCCCCCCCCCGCTTTTTTTTAGGGGATCCACGATCCCAGATTGCGACATATATATATTTAAAAAAAAATAGAATATGAATGTCAGTTAATTGGGTTTCAAACCGGCTCCTTCATTGATTCTGTAATATCCATTTTTAAAATATTGCAAATCGTTAGAAAAAGAATCTATTTTTTCAATCATTTTTCAATATGGCGGCCTCCCAAACTTATGCTCTGAAAGGAAGATGCTTACCTCACATATTTCGTTTCGACTTTTTATGTACTAACTAGAATCAGTTAGAAACTTCGTCAACTATGATTTTTCTACAGAGATATAGCTAGGGCGTCGATTAATGAGAACTTCCTTATTTTATTTTCCATTTTCACGAATCTTATTGACTTTGTCACGACAAGTGTGAAAGTGACAGGGAAAGTAGAAAAATAGTTTACTTACATTTTTACTTATTTGTGTTGATTGTATAAGCGTCAGTCAATAGACAGCAGGTATTGCTGCAATGTACAACAACAAAACTGTGTGACAAACTTTGTTCGAAATAGCACCCAAAAAGAATAAGCAAAAGTCTCAGTTAACCGGGCGGAAATTAGACCTCGTTTCAAAGATACAGGTTGGCGGTAGATTAGGATAATGAAATTTATAGATTCATAAATCCTACACCTCGAGCAGTAGAACTGATCCGGCATGGCACAGTTAGAAACTTGACACCATCATTATTCAAAAAATGTGTATTTCAAACTTGCGCAATGAGCTCCCAAGGGATTCCCCAAACGAAATAAGGAACTCCGAGAAATTCTCTGAAATGGGGATGATCGAGACGTGGAAACATGACGCTTCAAAGTTCAATTACTAAAGCTTTCAGCAGACTGTAAACCAAACGGAACTTCCACCAGTTTTAGTATAATACAAGTATACTCGTCATCCGAATAAAAAAAATACCTGAGAAATTACCCCTTGTGACAAAACTGTAGAAGAAATACAATATATCTTATATTTTATAAATTAATGTTAAGAAACACACACGGTTCCTTTCACGGTTAGTGTTTCTACTCCCCATTCGCCAAACTATACTGAACATGGATATTCTGCATATATTATGTAGTACTGACATATCACCATCATCATCATCATCATCATCATAGTCAGCCCTTTTCTATCCACTGCTGGATGAAGGCCTCCCCCTTTTCTTTTCACATATCTCGGTCTGCTGCAATCCTCGAGATGCAGATCCTCGAAAGTAATGATATATTAAATGCACAAACTTTCATTCCAGTTAAGAAAAAAACGACTTGGACGTAAATATTAGACCAAAAATCCTTACTGCCTCCATTGACCAAAGTACAAGGTGGTAACAATTAAAGTGACATTATTCACAGTAGCCCAGTGATGGCGGTTATGAACGTAGTACAAACATTGATATTTCTTAGATATGCTGAGCCTGAGACAATGAAGTATCGTTTAAAGATAGGAAGGGAATTAGTTCCAATTTTCTCTAATATGCTGTACAAAGGTGTGATGCTAGTAAATTTGTTCACATTAAACATTTCTCACGTGTTTCA
>JAGDQP010012311.1:0-50671 GCA_022664845.1 Lepisma saccharinum
CAAAATAAAGACCAAGAAACGCAACATGTTTTGGCTCGAGCAGTAAAGTATTATTATGAAGATCCTGAGGATGATTCTTTGTTTAAAGTCAACGAAGCAGGCTTCATAGCACTAAAACAGGATCAATAAATTTTTCCAGTTTCATATTTCAACCTTATATCCGTGTAGAAACTGTCTTCGTAACGTCAAAGGACTAGTAAAATTGAAAACTGCCAGGAGTTGCGTGATACAGTAGTGGTAGGAGCGACGGGCAACAAACAAAACTGAAGTTTCTAGGTTCGTGGCTTAATCCAGACAGTTGAATCTTTCCGACAGATGCTGCATGTTCAACAAGACATGTTAGTAGCAAAATTCACTTGATATGTTTCTAGCAATTTTGCCCCTTGTGAAATAGTTAGTTTGCTGTCTTGCAATGCCAAACCTCGCACAAACTTGCAAGTATACATTTCTATGGTATCTGGGTAGACGTATTACTTTGAGAATGCACAGTGGTATCCTGTTTGATAGAGTAAACATTAAGAGTGTAGAATGGACCATTGAAATTTTGCAAATACGTGTTGAAAAAATTTGGTGATTTGATTGTAGATACCCTTTCGAAGTAATTTTTTGGATTTAGCTTGAGCAAAGCGAACAGAGTTGAATTTGCTGTTGTGTCATATTTGTGACTAGTATTAGAAACAAATGAACCAATATTGAGAAGATTCTTTTTGTATCTTTTGAGGTTGACAAAGAATTACATATTTTATTATTACACTTGAAGTACAAGTTATTATAAATAAGTTGGTCTTTATTTCAAGTAACTCATTTTGAAAGTTACGGAATATGCTTACCAAATTTATTATATTCAAAAAACTTAGTCGTTAAGAAGTTATAAGACTTTGTTAAATCAACGGGTGTTCGCAGTCCATATTTCAACTGAAACTACCTACATAGAACATAATTGAGCACTAATTAAAAATATATTAACTTCTAGTTTCAGACGAAAGTGACGTAGGAGGAATAGGAACAAGAAATTCTCTGGAAGATGAGATGTTAGGTAAGGAAATAAAATAGCTTTTTAAAGCCATTAAAGATCTGTAGGAGTTTATTAAACTTTTTTTTTTAAATTTTACTCAGCGTTTGACTCTAGATCTTACAAAATAACAATAAAAGAAATGAACTCTTTAAGAACAGAAAAAATATTTGTCACTTTCTTAGGTCTGTAACTTTGCGAGTTGCTAATCAAAACATGAAGTATATTCAAAGTTACTCTAAATGCTGAAAGTTAACTAAGATATTTTGTGCGCACGATATTCAATTTATGTCACTGATTCATTTGAATTCCTGCTTAAGATAAGTAGTAGAAACAGGAAAATTATTATGTGGCGCAAAATAGTGCATAGATCAACTACACTGCAAAATAGTCTACTGGTCATAGATTTCGTTAACTGCATATTAAACGTCATTGCTACCAGACTTTTTCCGTCCGCACAATACTTGCAAATTCAATCGAAGGTTGATGCTTATTCTACTGAAACTAGAAATAGCACTCGTAAGCAACTTGGTGACTGGATATAGATGAATTCCAGATAGCACACTTAACTTGCGGCAAATCTGGCATTACAAGTTTTTGATTTGAAGTCTACAATCTTGCAACATACTAGCTAGGTTACAACTGACAAATTTTCTAAAGTTTGCATGCCAAACTTACTACAAACCTTTTATAAGAAACGTTAGTAGACCAACATCGAGTCTGCTGTGGAGAAAGATTTCTATCTTCTGAAGTATGGTTCCAAATCAGAAACTTCAGATTTGTTTGCTCCCCGTCACTTTAACTGGTATTCCACGATTCTTCCTCTTTAGTGAAGTACATTTTGCTAGTGCTTTTTTTTTTTATTATGAAAACAGTTTCTAGAGTAAAGGATGCATCTACGTTTTAATTCGAAACTGGAAAAGCTTATTGATCATGTGCTAGGGCTATGAACAAGCCTGATTCGTTGGTTTTTCTGAAGCGAATCAACCTGATTAGAATCACCTGATCATAATAATGTAAACTTTTCTGTTTGGGTCGATGCCATTTCTCTAATAAACTGGTCGCCAATTTTTCAAATTGCGCTCTAGTTTATATCAAGTTTGAACTGACTTTGATTTTTCCTGTTTTATTACTAACTACAACGCTGGCACTCCAGAAAAAATATATCTTTTTTTAGCAACCTTTTTTTGTTCGTAGATATAAATAATCGCTGCCTTTTCCTTTCTTTTTTATATTTTAACATTCTACACAATTTTCAAATTTTCACTCATTTCCCGAAAATAAGTTAAACAATTCAAGTTAGATAATTATTATTTTCTCTCATTATACGCAATACAAAGACCAAACATGCTATCGTACCGAGAAGTAAAGTATCATTATGATATTCGTCAAGAGGCTCATTTGTGAAAAATCAGCGAAACATGCTTCATATCTCTAAAACAGGATCAATATCCTTCCGCAATTCTAAATTTCAACCTATATCCGTGAATTTACTTCAGAAACTGTCTTCGTAACATGAAACGACTAGTAAAATATAAGACAGTCATTAGTTGCGTGATAGAGCAGTGGTTGGAGTGACGGAAATGAAACAAACAAATCTAAATATTCTACGTTCAAGTCCCAATCCAGACAACTGATTCTTTCGCTCCAGATGCTTGATGTTTATAGTGAGTTTTATCCTGTTTTATAAAGTAAACGTTTAAAGGATGTAGAGTGAACCAATATTGAATGTGGGTGTTTCTCGATTATAGGTATTTAGCAAATAAGTGTTGTAAAAAACGGTCTTCTGGTTGTGGATATCCTTGTGAAGTAACATGTTTTACATATTGCTTGAGAAACACGAACAGAGATGTAATCGCTGTTGTTTCGTATTTGGAAATAGAATTAGAAATAATGGAACCAACATTCAGCAGATTTTTTTTGCATCAGAAAGATTATCATCATCTTGATGTTGACAAAGAACTACGTATTTTATTATTACAGTTGAAGGAGAAATTAGTAAAAGTTAATTGGTCTTTTCCTTAGGCAAATCATTTTGTAGTAACTTTACGATTTTTATTATGTTCTAATCATTTACTTCTTAAGAAGTCCAAAGACTTTGTTAAAACAATAAGAGTTCGCAGTCCTTATTTCAGCTGAAGCCACCTACATAGAACATAATTGAGCACTCAATTATAATATGTTATCTTCTAGCTCCAGACGAAAGTGGCATAGAAGCAGGAAGTTCACTGGAACATGCGATATTTGGTAAGGAAATAAAACATCTTATTAGAATTCATCAAAGTTCTATAAAGACTTTTTTTTAGTTTACTCAGCCGTGGAGGCTATATAGTATAAAAATAAAAATAAAAGAGATGAATTTTTTACTAGTAGAAAATTCATTTATAAATTTCTTTCGTTGATATGGGCTTTAACTTTGGTCGATGCTAATCAAAACATGAAGTAGATTAAATTACTCCAAATGTTGAAAGTTAAGTAGTATACTGTTTTCACAGTAATTTTGTGTTACTGATACACGTGAATTCCCTCTTAGGAAATGAAGTAGAAACAGGAGAAGTATTATGTAACGCGAAACAGCACATAGATCATGGATTTTGATAAGTGCATATGAATCGACTTTGTTACAAATTTTTCTACGTCCGCACAGTACTTGCAAGCTCAGTCGATTTAAACAAAGGGTGATGCTTTTTCTTATGGAAGTAGAAACAGCATTCTCCAAATACGTGGCGAATAGATATACCTCAATCCCACGTAGTACAGTATCCTTGCAGGAAGTTTGAAGCAAATTTCGCAATGCAAGTCTCCAAATTTGCAGAATTAGCATTTCAAACTTGCAACAATCTTGCAGCAAACTGATTAGTTGACAAGCGACAAATTGTCTACACACTTTGCACGCCAAACTTGTTGCAGACTGTTTCTTAGAACCGTTCGTAGACCAATATCGAGTTTGCGATAGAAAAATGTTTCTATTGTCGGCACTGGGAATTTTCAAATTTCTTTGTTCTCTGTTACTCTAAACGCTGGGTACACGGTTCTCCCTCCTGAATCAATTATATTTTACTAGTCCTTGTATGTATCTGAAATAAAGGAATGCTTTAATTCGAAACTTTGAAAGCTTATTCATGGTGTGTTAGTTGTATGATCAAGACTGATTCGTTGATTTCACACGAGCGAGTCACCTGAGGGTGAATCATTATCATGTGTACTTTACTGTTGAAGTCGATGTTATTTCAGAAATAAACTTGCTGCCAATTTCCCAGATTGCACACTAGTTTATTCAAGTTTGAACTAGCTTCAATTTTTTACTAACAGTGATAAATTAAGATTGATTTTTCTCGTTGGATTAGTAACTGGAACTCCTGGGTTCCACAAAAGTTATATTTTTTTTAACAAATTCGTTTTGTTCGTTCTTAGTGCATGCTCTCCTTTCCTTACTTTAGTATATTTGAATATTTTACACGATTTTCATAATTGTAACCATTTCCCGAAAATAAGTCAAACATTTCAAGTTAGATAATTATTTTTTATGTCATTATACGCATTGCAATGGCCCAAAAACGTAACATGTCATCGAACAGAACAGGAAAGTTTTATAATGATTTTACTGAACACTCGCCTGTGAAAAATCGACGAATCAGGGCTTCATAGCTTTAAAAGAGGATCAATAAGCTTTCCTAGTTTCGAATTTCAACATGTATCTGTGTATTTATTTTATTAGTCTAAAAGTCCTTTGCGGGAAAAGGTAGAGTGACGCAAAAATTCTACTCACAAGAAAGGTGCTACCCATTTTGCGAGTGATTTTCTTTGGATCACTATGGCAGAAGTGTTTACTTTGTAATAAAATTAAGAGATTTCGTATCATCACTTCCTCTATAGTGCCACAAAGAAAGTCACTCACAAAATGGATATCACTTCTTTTGTGAGTAGAATTTTTGCGTCACTCTTACCTGTATCACGAAGGGGTTTTAATACTGATATAACTTATTTTGTAAGGCTGCCTATTAAAAAAAGTGCATAGTCTTCATATAAAAGGTCGATTTTGAACCATGACAGGCTTCCGAAAACGCAAACTCCTATAAAAAAAATAAACATTTTTTAACCCAAACCTGTTGGAGCACGCAATTGACCCCCAACCCCCCATGGTACCAACCATTTGGGCTAAAGCAAAAAGACAGACAGAATGACAGATAAACTTTCTATCATTTGTGAAAATTCTCTCATTTGGCTTTAAAAAAGGTCATAACTGTTATTACTTTTGAACCCCTTCAGCGATTTTGACGTATAACACACCATTTGAAAGGTATTGAGGCGTAGATTAAGATTCCGCAAGGGCACCTACATGGTCTGGGGTCAGTGTTATCATTGGAAATGTGAAATTCTGATTTTCTCGCACTACCCTAGGGGGTCACAGGGCGGTCCTATTGACCCAATTTTTTTTTTCTGTCTTAGTATGGCAAGTGCTTTCAAATGCAAGTTAAAGCATCAAAATCGGGCTTATAGTTAGCTAGATCCGAAACTAGCTGTATATATTTGAGTGCCGCTAACAGACTCGTTTGTGAGCGTCACTCGAGGAAGTACCATTCTTCATGATGAACTATATTCGTAGCTTGAAAGGACTAGTACAATAGATGACAGTTAGGAGTGACGCGATAGAGCAGTGCTTGGAGTGACGGTCAATAAACAAAAGTGAAGTTTCTAGGTGCGAGTTCCAACCCAGACAGTTTAACCTATTCCGTCACATGCTTGATGTTCAGCAATACAAGTTTTAATCTTTTTTTTTCGTGAAATGCTTATAGCAAATTTGTCCCCTGTCACCAAGCAAGTTTGCTGCAAGATTGTAGTAAGTTAGCAGATTTGTAGTCTTGCAGTCAAGGGCACCGAACCCGGGGGGGTTTGAGGGCTAGAGATTCCCAAGGTTGAAGTGGGTACCTCTAATGGGGTGGCCCAAATGATAAGGTGAAGTCGGTTCTCCTATTTCTGCAGTACATGATAATTCGTTTTCCTCTTCTTCGTTTGGCAAATATATTTCATTGATAAATTCTTTTCCGAAACTCATGTGCTACAGTACTTATATAAATTACATCACGTATAATAGCCTTACCCTTGGTAATGGAATCAATTCGTGCATTGCTTGTGTTATTTCTGGAATTTCTTGTATAAAATCAATAAAGACCATTTAGTAAAAAAGAAAAGAATGAATGAAAGAAAAAATGAAAACGTCATTTTCTATTGTTTAAGGATTGTCGTATACAAACATATTTTTTTAAAAAAAGAGAAAAATATACAAGAAAAATAAGTGACAAAAAGAACTCACACAGAAGTAGGAGTAGACTTGCACTAGGAAATATATAATTGAAACTACTATTTGGATGCAATTATTGCTTACAGCTAATACCGTAATTTTGAGTTTCTAATACAACATATGGATAGGGAAACTATATACAGCGGGTAAAAAGTATTTGGACTAGTTCAGCAAAGAGGAAATCATTCTATCACAACGTAAAACATGGCCCATTTCGAATCTCTTGCTCTTTTATGATAATTTGGATGCCTTAGATAGAATACGGTACTATAGAAGTAGCTACCACTCGAAACACCTGTAAGGTAACAAGCAACGAAAGAGTGACGACTAAATAAATTCATCGCAAGAAGGTATTTGAACAACCCCATTCTACTCTCGAAAGAAATGTACTAGGTATCCTTTTGTGTACAAGAGTAGTACTCTACGTAATGAATTGAAGCAACCCACACCGCGTCAGGCAAGCCAAACTTGTTTGAAAGCCATGCTTTACCGTTGGATGTATCATAAAGAAACATAAAACAGAGCAATTATTGCGGAATAGAATCCGTTCTGACCAACCAAGAAAACTAACTGCCCAGAATGAAACCTACATTCTTCATTCTGCGAACAAAACTCAAAGAATTAGTGCTAAAGATTTGGCTACTTCACTCGCCCTAGGATATGTAAGGTAATGTTAGTAATTCATTGAACAACCCAAACTTCATTTAAAAAAATGGGATTTAGAAGATGTGTATCCAGGGTATGAATACTGGTCACTCCATTAGTAATTACACAACCCCAAATCATAACAGACCCTCCAACATTTTTACCAGTTGAAGAAATGTTCTGTTTTCTGAAAGCTTCATTCTTATTTCGCTACATGTCCTGATATCCATCACTACAATACAAGTTTACCTTAGTCTTATCCTAGAAAAAGAAGTTTCTCCAAAATTCCAGGCACTGATACTGATATTCTTGGAAAATTAGAACTTCTTCTTTCTGCTTTCTTCTGATATGTATGTTTTGTTTCTGGCTACACATCATCTGAATCCCAATTTTTTGTACATATCTACACATCTGTAACTTGCATATCCTAGGCAAGTGAAGTAACCAAATCTTTAACACTAATTCTTTGAGTTTTGTTCACAGAATGAATAATGTAGGTTTCATTCCGGGCAGTTAGTTTCCTTAGTTGACCAGGACGAATCCCCAATAATTGTTCTGTTTTATGTTTTTAATTATGTATCCAACGCTAGAGCATGGCTTTCCAACAAGCTTGGCTATGTCTCAATACCTTTTACCTTCCGCACGTAATTTGAAATGAAAGTGAGTAGTTCCAATGATGTTCAACTCAATTTGTTTTTCTTTATGCTTCTTTATGCCTGGCACGGTGTGCATTGCTTCAAGACACCACGCAGAGTGTTCTTGTACACAAAAGCTTACCTAGAACATTTCTTACGAAATTAATATGGGGGTTGTCCAAATACTTTTTTGCGATGGATTTACGTAGTTGTCACTCCTTTGTTGCCTGTAACCTTGCAGGTATATCGTGTACTAGTTATTTCTATATCATTTTATCTAAGGTATCCAAATTATTGTAAAAGGCTAAGAGATTTCGAAATAGGCCACGTTTTTCATGTGATACAGTCTGTTTTCCCTCTTTGTTGAACTGGTCCAGATATTTTTATCTCACTGTAGGTAAAACTGAAGCTTCTTGAACCATGCCTGTCGAGTTTGAGAACCGAGAATTAAAAGAAGAAAAACAATGTTTGTCCAATGAAGCAGTAGCGCGGCGGAAGGGTGAGCCAGACAGAAAGAGAACCACATTTGGTAAAGCTGAATAACCACTGCATAGAGTAACATTAGTTCCTGTTATTTCCTAAGTTTATTTTCTAGTAACAGGAGAAACTTTGTTCTTATTAATTAGAACATAATATGCTTTAGTGAACTTTTTTTAACGTTATACAAACATAGTTAAATTCTGAAATAGCTGAGTCTGGGGAAGCCTTCATAATGACTATTTGTAAACTATTATATGTATTTTTTTTATGAATTTACAATATTTGGCCAAATCTGAATTGAATTTGTATTAAGATCATCATAATGTGCCTTCTTAGACCCTTGTCTGGCAACAAAACGCATATCTGAATGCTCCCTTCCCCCTAAGTTACACAAATCGGCGCCCTTGCTTGAGTGCCACACTTCGTACAAATTTGCTATGCCAACCCCCCCCCTACAAACTTGCAAGTACATAGTTTGGCTTCTATATTGATGAACGTGTCATGGTAGTGCCTTAAGAATGAACAGCGGTATCCTGTTTTACATAGTGGACCAATTTTGAATGTGAGCGTTTCTCAATTATAGCAATTTAGGAAATAAGCGTTGGAACATTGGCCATTTGGTTTTAGATACTCTTGGGAATTATCAGTTTTGACAGATTGCTTGAGAATCACAAACAGAGATGTAATCGCTGTTGTTTTAACATTGTGACTAGAATTAGAAACAACTGAACCAATTTTGAGTAGGGTTGTTTGCATCAAAGAGCAAAAAATCTATCATCTTGAAGTTGACAAAGAAGTACGTAATTTAGCATTACACTTGAAGCAGAAGTGAGTAAAATTAAGTTGGTCTTTACCGTAAGTAGCTCATTTTAATTTTTTGTAGTAAGCTTACGAATTTTATATTATTAATCTGATTATATCCAAATCATTTACTCCTTAAGAAGGTCAAAGACTTTGTTAAATTAATAGGAATTTGCAGTCCTTGAATGAAAACACATTTAAAATATATATTAACTACTGTTTTCAGACGAAAGCGACATAGCAACATTAGGAACAAGAAGTCCACTGGAAGGGATGCTAGGTAAGGAAATAAAACATCTTATTACAGTGCATCAAAGTTCTGTACAACTTTATTAAACATAATGTTGTTTTTAAAGTTTACTCAGCGTTTGAGGCTAGATGGTGTAAATCTTCTATAGATCCAGATTCAGGACGTTATCAGAGAGAAGTAGATGATTACCCTATGGATAAAGTAATTAAACATCTTATTAAAATACATCGAAGTTGTGAGAAACTTATTAACGATAATGTTGCTTTGATTTTACTCAGCCTTTGAGGCTTGATGGTATAAAAGAAAAAATAACATAAATTAATTCTTTACTAGCAGAAAATTCATTTGCAGCCAGTAGCGACCTGTAATTGTATCCACTGGGTGTTACACTCAGACCCGCCGCTAGCCACAAAGTGTAGGGGGCCACGAAAAATTTAGGAAAGGGCTTGGGCTTACGAAATATACATACAAATTAATATTTGTATTGGGGCAAGGAAAATTTACGAGGGCTCAACCCCCCTGGCTGCGGGCCTGGACTTTCACCATGTGTGAGAGGATTGGGTAGTTAATCAGTCACAATCAACGTAAAGTTAAATTATGTAACGTATACACAAAAGAAGTGACCAAATTATCAAATAAAGTGACGTCAGTCCATTAATTACGATTTTGAGAAAACTTAAAAAAATGTCGAAGCTATAATATTGATGATAGAATGTCATAGTTTGTCATAATTTTGCGCGGCTAGAAATTTGGCTCACTATTATTGGTATTGTTAATATCAGTTTTAGAGGTTTTGAAGATTCACTAAACATTTTACCCAAGCTATTTTGAACTATAAAGTCTAACAAGCCCATAGCTTCTGACATTGATCGAAATTCTTCTGCCAAGTAGATTGAAGACAGTTCGTGACGACAGAGCTTCCCTTTGTCAAGATATGTGTAAATTGAACATAATTTCTGCACAGTTTGTTTTGGAAAATTTCAAAAGTAACTCGGAAATTTCTCTCGAGTAAACTGCGTGGCTGCCATAACGTGCCATGTGAATGTATAGCGGGATTTTGCTTCGCAAGTAATCACATCGCATACTTCCTTTGCTTCCCTTACCCATTCCATTCATTCACTCTTTCTCCTTTTTGATACCGTCTTTCTATTGTCTGTCATTTCACTCGAATCAACAAGCTGTCCTTTTATACGTCTCTTATATTTCAAAGTGGAAAATAACTTTTGTGGCAAAGAACGGTCAATTTATCGATTTTGAAGTTGATTAAACAAAATTTCCACAAGAGGCATTATTTTACTTCTTTTCAAAAAAAGCCAGAAATTAAAACGGCTGCTAATAAGTGTTTTCTTGAGTACATCAGCCCGATGAATTGTGTTTGAATCTTTATCTTCCTCCATCTTCACTATCTTATTCATGCATTGAATAATATCCTTTTTATGTTCAAAGACAGCATTTAATCTTCTGGACAGGAAGTTCCAACGAATATTACTAACTCGGTGTAACCGTTTTTAAAACTTCGACTCGCTGGGAATTGCCATAAAACAAGTACACCCGCATTTCAAATTTGAGGGGAAAAATATTACATTTCTATTTATAGAAGCATCTTTCCTCATTAGATTCGCTTGATGGGCGTAACAATGTATATACACAGCATTTGAAATGGGACGATACAATGCTATAGCTTAAAAATTATGATTTCACGATTAAAGTAAAATGAGGTGCCCGCAATGACCTCAATCTGAAAGCGATACTGGATTGATTGCTGATGCTGCCAAGTATTTCATGAATACATGAAACCAAGAAGCGAAGAGAACATTTAATCTCGTTTGTCCAGCCCCACTCTAAACCAATATGGACCTAATTTTCAGTTCTAGCTTAGCTTTCCGCTTGATATCGCTGTATGGTGCGTTTTTTATTTCTCTTAATTCTTGCAAGAAACGAAATATTATTTGCAATACTTTCTATTACATGCAGAGTACGGTACACTATTATATGAATAACTCAGGAATTAAAACTTAAATGAAAACCGACCGTACAGCGATATTCGGCGTATAAAATTGAGTTAAAACTTAAAATTTCGTCCACATTGGATTAGACTGGAAATGGTCATACGAGTTTAAATATTTGCTCTGGCGTCTACCTTTCTACACTAAGCAGTCACTCCAGTATTGTTACGTAAAGCTCTAGAGTCGCCCATACACATACACGCTCTCTCTCTCTCTCTCTCTCTCTCTCTCTCTCTCTCTCACACACACACACATTCACACACACACACACAGAGGGAGACAGAGAGAAAGAGAAACTGCAGGTAAATGAGAGGGACTAGCAGGCAGCTTTTTGCAGGCTGAGCGGAGGTATTGCGCGCCACAAATGCCATCTTCTGGAAGCAATGGAAAGCTAAGGAGGGGAGAAGTGAGTAGAAAACATTGTTCGGCTTGCTTGGTCCCTGCAGCTTCTCAAACTCTGTGCTAATTGGTATGAGAAATGTCAGTGCAACATCTAGCGGAGGGGAAGCCTACGTAGCGAGTTTTGCTTTAAAGGAGGTGCGGCGAATTACACCAAGATTAAACTATGAACTTGTGAAGTTTTTCCTTCCAAAAAGGAAACTATGACCTTTTTTAACACGGAGGGGTATAATATTATTACATTAAAATAAGAATAAAAATAATTTTAAAATGTAGGTGTTGTGCAATGGGACAACAAAGGTACAGTCCGCCACTTTTTATAACTTCCTTTCGTTGAGATATGCTCTATAATTTTGTCAGATGATAATCAAAACATGAAGTATATTAAAAATTATTCTAAATGCGGAAAGTTAATTACGATAGTTATCCGCAGAATATTGAATTTGTGTAACTCATTCACGCGAGAGCCTTCTTAGGAAATAAAGTAGAAACAGGTGAAGTAACATCTTTAGCGATATAGCGCCTAGATAAGGGATTTCAATAAGCGCACATTAAGGGTCATTGCTACCAGATTTTTCTCCGTCTAAGCAGCACTTACAAGCTCAATTTTAAAAAAAGGGTGATGCTTATTCTGATGGACATAGACAGAGGGTGCTCCAAATATGTGGTGAAAAGATATAGCTCAATCCCAGAAAGCACAGTAAACTTACAGCAAGTTTGGCATTGCAACTCTCCAGATTTATAGCAATTTTGGTTTTTCAATACTGCAAAGTTGCTAGTTGACAACTCGTTAGGAATGCTAACAAGTTTGTTTATGCTTTTGTAAACAGAGGACTTTAGTTTTATATCAAATGGTAATTTAATATGAAGTAATGCGTTTCAGGGTTTAAAGAAATCTAAAAATATTGTAGGTTAATTAAATAAGAAAGTTGGTTTCATGAATAAATACTTATGTCAAAAATGAACTAAGAAGGAGGCAAGAATTCAAGGCATCGTAAACGTTAATACATAAAGGTATGTTAAGAGATGTATAGGTATGTATGTGAGAGTATATGATCACTTAAAAATTAGACGTTTGATCATTTTACCTACCGAGTTTTATTTTCAAGCTGTACGTTTGGCTTTGGAGTCAAATACTTCCATTAGTCATACACAGCTTCGGGTAGCTATAAGCACCTTTTTGCTTGTGAATATCTAGTAGTTAAATGTGTAGCCTCCACTGCGGATTAGCCGTAGATTTGGCGCACGCAATGTCGATATATATGAAAGGCAATACGACGCCATTTTGGAGCCGTCCGTCCATGGGTCAAAGGGAATCTGCGAGGAAGTAATATACCCTGCGATTAAGAGTGATATTTTATGAGCTGGAACAGACTAAGTGAATATCATTTCGTTATTTAGTTTCGTCAACTATATATCTATATTTATCCAATATAAATCCTTTACAAGGCGCAAGAACTTTATCCAAATAGTTTATAATTTGATGTTCATTTAACCAAGTCTGATACTACAGTTTCACATGTTGAAGTTCTTTACTTGCAATATTTATTCTTTTCAATTTCAGGTAACTATTTTTATTTAACTGACAACAAATCAAGAAAATAATAACGGGAAGCCGTCGATTTGGAAAATTAAAGAATTCTTCAAATGAGCACTCGATGTTTTGAAAAGTACAGTTTCTATTAATACTGAATCTACAGAGCGATTGAGGAAGTTCCAGTTTTGCCAAATTTCTTTCGAAATGTGGATTTACTTGAATAATTTACTTGGACACAAGGTATAGACAAAAATATACTATCGCAAGATTTAAACTGAGATATTTTACTTTGTATTTGTTATTCATGGTTAAATGTGTGAATCAATATGACAACTTGGAAAGGTGTTGTACAACTTCAAATTTTTTATAGTGTAACTACCAACTAATATCATGTAACCAGTACTTAGGGATCCTTTTACAGAATAAATCGTTCAGGAAAATAATCAATTTGTACATTTATTTACGACCCAGATCTTCGAGTATTCTAATGTATGAATAACTAATGAAAATATTTTTTCTTTCTTTCCGACACTTTGTAATAAGATTTTGACTCGACGATAATCTCTTAACTAAACATTACCCAAGCAACACAGAGACGTCATTTTCACGTCATATAAAGGTAAAAGGTAACGAATATGACGTCATGAAATGAAGTAAAAATCACGTGATAAGTGATGGTAAAACACAATTGAATAGACGTCATTCCATGATGAACATATGACGTATGTTAGTAACTTTCAACTTACGCCGTTGATAGGTCTTTATGGTCTTTTATGTCGTCCACATATGACCCCAAAGAGACGTGATAGTTAAGGGACCTTTCCTGGGATCTCTGAGACCTTTATATGTGATATCACCTCTTAAGGGACCTTGGTACATACGGTGGAAGTGTCTGTGTGAATTTTCACATTTTTAAAGATATTGTACAAATAACACGCATGCTCAACAATAAAATTTTAATAAGTGGCAACAATAATACATGTGAATGTGTATAAAATGAAGTATCTGATATGTTGACTTCGTTTATTTTAGCTGAGAAATTAGAATTTCCGTAAATGCGTAAGCGTATGACGTCATCATTTACGGGTAGTCAAATTTCTCAGCTAAAATAAATCAATGTCAACGTCTCAACGGCCCGTATTTTCAAATTTTATTGTTGCGTGTCATTTGTCCAGTATGTTTAACAATATAAAAACTCACATACCCACTCGCACTGCAGGTACGAAGGCCTCTTACCCGCCAACCATCGGCGAAATTCCCCTGGTTCTGTGGTTAAGAAATACACCATATAAAAGCGTAGAAAATTAAACAATTGAGAACGTAGCGTGGAATAGAACGTAGATATAACTCAGAAGGGGACGAAAAGCGCAGACCATAAAGTTTATCCACGTATTATATTGGTCAGTAGCTGGCTTAAGTTTGGAGTAGATAAAGTAAACTTTATACATTTTAAAAATATACGCGATGCACATCACTCTCACGCACCCTTCACCTTAAGCAGCAAGAATGTAGTTCCTACTGCACAGCAATAGTTGTCACTAACACCACACTTACGTCTCGCTTTCACTTCCTTTAATGCTAATCCTATGTTTCCAAATCACACAAATATCTCATTCCTTTTGTAAATTTTGCAAAAAGTGATCCCCACCTTCGGAACTGGACCCTTAAAATTTATCCCTAAACCGCTGCAATATAGTTATCGCCCATAAAACATTACAATTTGAGTTGCCTGTGTGAAATTGAATCCGTGCGAACAATTCTTTCCTCTTCTTCTTGAATGCAATCCATTAGATTGTTCCCATATCAGGAAATGGCTCTTCTTGAATCGACTTTGTTGGGCGTAAAATGTTAATTTTACAACAAAGATATATATTTTTATATATTTATTTATAAGTAAGTTTAGCAACTTGCCTTAATAGCTCCAAATGACCAAGACTAGACGAGTTCGGTAATAAACATCTTTAATCAATATAATCGTAATATTAGTATTAAACTCAACACAAAGTGATCTAACGTACAACCACCTCATGCATTGCACATGCAACGTGCAAATTAGTATAATTAAGCTAGGTTCAGGAGAACCTCTATCAAGTGGTGCAGATAACATATTAATGCTCATATTATCCAATAAATATTTGCAGTCAGATTCCCTTACTCGTAGTTAACAGAAAAGGGACCTTACTTTCTGTTTACAGAAAATAAATCCTTGGAACCATAAAGTGTAGAGTGTGTTTGAGGTGCCGTTCGAAAGGTCTTGGCTAGAATAGTTCAAAGCCGCTGGAAGCGTCTTGAGTGAATGCGTGTGTTGTTGACCATTATTTTTAAAATTCATATTGCTAACCATTTTTATAAGTGTTTCCATTCGTTAAACCTATCTGCGCTACTTTCTTCGTAGTTATCATTCGACACAAAATAAAAATACCGAAGTGCTGCGCGTCCCCAAGCACTGGATTTGTCAATGTTGCCAACCTATTTTACAAAAAATAATCCCTACGTGGCTAAAATGCTTTGAAGGGATCGGATCCTTCGCGATTGTCAGGATAATTAAACTCCAACTTGGTTTTGTCAAGATCGGTTATCAGAAATGACTCCGAGTGGGGATATCTACTCTACTGACGTCATCTCTTAGATATATGACTAGCAAAGACTGGGCAAAGCAGGCGGGATGTTGTGCAATGCGCATTTAGGTTGGTAAAATAGTTTCGAGGCTTGCGCACCTTGTCCCCAAGGGCTTTTGCCAGAATTTTCAGTTTGGGGGTTATAAATCCAAAATGAGGGTAAAGGGACGGAAAGGATTTACATCGAGTTTTGAAATTTTGTTTCATCGATTTTTAACAGTAAAAGTGTTTAAGTTTGGGGGTGACTCCCCATTGAAAAGACATGGCAGAATCTCTTTGTTTCCGTGTTATTCATAGGACATGGTTGCCAACTGTGAGGCACCTCCACTGATAACTAGATATGACTTGTAGTGGTTGCACAAATCTAGGGGACATAAACAGACTACAAAAGGTATCGGTCACGGGCCTAATATAGAGAGAAATACTAAAATTTCCGATCAGGACGATAGAATACCGGTCGGTTGGGAACCCTAGTTATTCATGCGTGTTGAGGACCTTGGGTAGGCCGAGAGTTTAGCGTGCTCCCTTTCAGTGAGCGTTGTCACGGGTCCACTGAACGGAGCGGTTCGGAGGCCACGTTATCAAAAACAGCAAGTCATGTGCTGTGCTTAGAAACTCACCAACTCGTTGTTGTTGTAGTGTGTGTCGCGTCAATTAAATAGAGGTAGCAGTCAGTAAGATGATTTGCGGGTTCTTTTTATTGTTTCATTGATGGTTAGTGTTCTTCATAGTCAGTGAATTAAAAGCAGAGGCATCGAAAAGAGAAGAAATTATGAAACCATTTTTAAATTGTCGACTAAACGTTAATGAATACAAATATGTTTACTTTAGCTGCGACCACCAGCACTTTGCGAGTTGGTTTTTCTATCTTTAGAGTGAAGTGAGGCTCGAAAGCGGAGGACTAAGTAAGAACAGGGACGCGCTCTGTTACTACTACTGTCTTGTGTCATTTCTCTGTTTTGAGAATTTGGATTTATTTATGGCGTTTACGCATTTCACGCCTCTCAATTTTGTTCTGTCTTTGCTGCATTTGGAAAGCAAGATACATCCACTTGAACAATTTCGATGTACTTTGAGAACGAATTGTGTATACCGTCAAAAACAGGTTTAGTTTTTCAGTATTTCAAGCATACCTCCGATTTTTTAAATGGATTCTTCACATCAGTTACAGATAGGACTTCGAAAGATGGAAGATTACTAAAGCTAAGAAACGAACTTCTGAATAAAAATATGATTCAGGAGGAATTCAGAACAGACATTGGACTATTTTATGTTTCCAAGCGTGGATTCAGAACTACAACTGATGGGAACAATCTATCCAAGATTAGTAAATATGCCGTTATTATGAAGGATATTAATTCCCACTCTGCAATAAATGTGAATAGGTTTTGCAAGTACTGCGCCGAAACTCGAGAAAGATATGGAGCAGAAAAAAAGTCGAATCTCAACTCCGTGGAGCTAGGCAACCCAATTGACAACTTTTTATCCTATAATCGTGTCTCGTCAAGAGACTGCTCTCTCTCCTTTCCTCTGTCTCTCCCACGTAGGGAAAAGCAACAAACATGAGTACAGATTTTTTCAGATATATATGAATTAAATGAAAGAATGAAAGCGAGATGAAACAACACACATAACATGATGCAGGGAGAAATTTAAACACAGAAAATGAAAAATGATGTATATCTGTTAGACAGAGACAGATCAATTGGAGAAAGAGAGGGAGGGAGTGTGTTTGTGAGAGAGAAGGAAAGACAGAAGAACGAGAAAGAGAACAGATAAAACAATGGAATGAAAATGTAGTAGAGAGAATCAAAAGAAATTTATAAAATACAGGTTCCCAGAAATCCAACAGTAAGATAGAAGTGATTTTTCGATTTTGTATCTTGTGAGGGTAATTTGAATGTGTAGAGACGAAACTAATTCAGTCACTTTCAAAATGGCGACCAAATATGGTGCTTAAATTAAATACTCATGATTTCCAGTGGAACAGTAGAGTTCTGAGACACATCTAGATAAGGTCAAAAGGTTAACACACATATTTTGGGTGCGCGTGGTTCGGTTACAAATTTGGTTGAGTTTATTAAACGTTGTGTTTTGGAATAAGACAAACCCAGCAAGTGTCGTAGGTCATACCTGTAAATCCAGACCACTAATGTAAATCAAGAATAACAAGAAAATGAATAAATTTTGATTTTGCTACTATTAGAAAGAGCCAAGATTACAAGCGCAAATTCTCTCTAAATTAAAAGTTACAAATGTTCAAAATCGACATTAACATGTGTGTAAAAAAAACTTACATGTTCCACATTTTATACATAAATAAAGAACATTTAATAATATGTTGATAAATTACAGGGTGGAAACGAGTTTTGTGCCAAACCAATATAAAAAATATTTCTCCTCTCAAACTATACAAAGAGGGGACTAGTTTCTACCAGTTTCTGAAATTTTATCTGTTCCGAACATTTCACTGAGGATTCTAAGAGAGAGAAGAGAATGAGACGAAGATATGGAACGAAAACAATAAAGAGAGACAAAGAGAGTACGAAAAACAAGAAAGCTACATTGATTTATGATCATGCTAAAGAAAACACACACACAGTGTTTATTCTTTGATCCTTGCCTCGTAATTCTCCAAGCTGAGATGAATCTCTGTTTACAACCTTCATTTTATGCAATAAAAGACGCTGTCTGGATGGGAATCGAACCCAGGTCTTCAGATTGCAAGTCGGAAACAATCACCGTTACTCCACACGTTTTCCTGCCCAAAAGCTGCTTAACAAATTGTATAGAGTTTCTTTCTAAGATTAATAACATGAAAAGTGAATACTTCAAGTTAATGATGTGTTCTTAATTGCTCTGTTAGCTCCCAGAGACTTTATTTTCCATTCCGGTCGTTCCATGGAAAATCATCACAAGAAAGCGCACTTCACAACCCAATTGTCTCCTATTTTTTCAGAAACTTGGGAGTTTCACAACTCACGAAAGTATGTCACAATGGTAATTTTTACTACCATATACTCTATAGTTTTAGAACAAAAGAACGTCAAAGTTTAAAAAAAATCGCATTTTTTAAAGAGCGGCAAGACATTTTTAGATTGCAATATCTCACCCCCTAATTAGTCTAGAAAGCTTAAACAAAGTTCGTTATACAGGGAATAGAACAAGGTTTCCAACAATAAGTAACGCGCCTATGTATTAGAAAAAAGAAACTAGAGGTCATCTGGCTTCACCTTCGACCCTGAATATGTGAAAATGCTATTCTTTGTTTTTTTTTTGTAAAAATGTATTACTTCATCTTATACTATATAACATATGAGAAAATTAATCTGGGATGGCTATGCAATCAGAAGATAGTAAATAATATGCGTTGCTATTATATATGACCAATAAAGGCCCACGTTGCTATGTGTAGTATCTAGATAGTGGTCTGTATGTAAAGATATATTCAAGAAAAGTGAAAAAATAAGGAAGAAATGAAATTAACGTTCTTTTATGTATCTATGAGAGGAAAGGGGAATTTCTATACTGGAGCAAGTGATATCAGTGTTACGGTGTTGCCAACCTGAAGTAGATTTGTGTCGCACATATCACAGTTTCTATGAAGTGTTTACAGGTTTGTTGTTATTCCAGAGCTCCTAAAGAATGTCATTACTATTTCCAGGAACAGTTGATAAAATTTCTTCTGTGCCAGTCTAAAATAATGTATTTTTCTGATGGTTTCGCCTCACAGTATAAGGTAAAATGAATCATAAGCCTAACCTATCATGATTCTGATTTTCGAATTCAAGCTGAATAGCACTTTTAGCCACATGAATCCAATGAAGCAGAAAGGCTTATTCATGATCTATTCTTATCAGTTATTCCAATAACGGAAACACAGTCTTTATAAGCATTTATCCATAAAGTACACCAGGACATCAGGTTTGGGACATATCAATAGTTTATAGACTTCGCAATAAACTTATTATTATTATTATTTTAATCATGACTTGGGAAATATTTCATTGTGTCTGGGTGGCTATATGTTTTTATATATACTTGTCTACAGGGCGTTATGTATAGGGTGGAAAATTCCTTGGCACCTCTTTCACCTGTTTTCTTGTACAGGTACAATAAAATAACCTTTTTCACAAATTGTTTTCAAAAGATTTTTTTGAACGCGCATATTGTCTCACAATGGTCGAATAGGAAGTTTTGTTTCACTGAAAGTTTATTCAAAATTGATCATGAACCACCGAATTTATTGTGTCACATGATTTGCATATCAGTACTGTCCAGTGAGTTCTATACTTAACGATATAACGAATGCTCGATGGTCCACTCCAGTCTAATCCAATTCGAACCAAATTTCAGTCATTAGTTTTTCACACTTTTCACCGGTGTGTTACCTAGAGGAGGATCCATGACTTTCGTGTGTGAAATAGACTAGGTACATTTTTTATATCTTCCCGTTAAGTGATTTTTTTTAAGTATAAATTTATCATATTTCACCTCATATTGCGAAGTTTTATCATGAAATACGTGACGTTCGTATCCCCGAAAATAGATATTTCTTCATAAATTATATCAGTTCGGAAACAAATTGAAGCTCTTTTCTTAGATAAATTGCTGGAGTAATGCTATAAAATTAAAGCATTTTTCCTTGAGGACGGGTGGAGGTCCTGTCTCTGTCTCCTCCAATGGTGTTACCTTATTTTATGTATTACCTTGAGTAAGAGCAGCGACGGCGCCAGGGAAAAAAGCGGAACGAGGGAGGCTACAATATTGTATTTGTAATCGTTAGGGCTGATTTAAGCATAAATTTGTGTAATAAATAAAGAATACTGATAAAACTGGGGTCTACAGGAGAACTGAGGTAGATTTTTGGGTGAGTTTAGTCTCTCGTAGCTCTCTCTAACGCCGTCATTAGTTATGCAATACTGAAACACTCATGTAGTATATAACATCCTATAAATATTATCCCGTTAAAAATTCCCCCCTGCCTCTTTCGGCGACAAATAACACCCTCCTTGTCTGTATCCACAGAGTCCTTCCACCAGTGGCGGTGGGTGTTATTGTTGCCCCGCTGCGAAATCCTTCAAAAAAGTTATAGTTTCCTTTTAGGAAGAGAAAAAAATTCTTCACAAGTTCACAGTTGAATCTTTGTGTGTAATTTTCCCGCAACGCTTTGAAAGGCTAACTCGATACAAAGGTTCTCCCTCCGCTGCATGTTCGAGTGCCATTGCTAATAGCAACTATCATAGGGTTTTGGACGTTGCAACGATCAAGTCACTACTTTTTTCTTCCCTCCTTTAGTAGGCGAAGAGAAGAACAAAGCTTTTCATTGCATCCGGAAGATGGCGCGCATGTTCTCTGAGAAGATTAGCATTAATTAAGAATTATAAACATTGGTAGTTACGTTCTGGAAATACTTTCGTGAAAATAAAAGAAGAATAAGAAGTCTTTGATTTTTTCATCTAATGTGTTGTTGTTACCTTCAGGTGATAAGGAATCTTGTTTGTCCAATTCACTGTGGGACTGTCATTGTTTTTAACCTTGTAGGAAGCACATTTCTAAAATAGTTCTTTGTTATTTTATTTTATTTTTCATTGTCTTTTCCTGTTTTGTTGGGAGCCCTATCGATTATGAATTCTCGTAGTTGTATTGAAGTTGTTCTGATGTAATATTCTTATAGGAAGACAATCATTTCGCTTATTAATAAATGTCGTCTTCCTTTTAAATAAAGATTATTTGTATTTGTGCAAAGTGCTAATTTTACCTTTAATTTCATTTCAATATTTTTATAATTTTACCTGATTTTTATACGGTGACTTCGACCACATATATATGTATGTGTGTGTGAAAGAGAGAGAGCGCCTATATGTGTATATTCGTCCGTTTCTTCTTCGTTGAGAGCGCTGGTAAATTCTTTTATTCCTTCCTTTCCGCGCGACATAACTAGTATAGAAAACTAGTGCAAATGGAAACACTGGTCACGAAGCAGAATTCAGAAGCATGCTTTGGAGAAAAATAAATGTATTTCTACAATTTTCTAATCATTTCGACCCCGTGTTGTATTAAGTCCCTTGTCTAAAGATCGTAAATAAATAAATAAAAATCATATTGGCGATCCGATCCACACCGTGACAGACTCTCCCGTTCTTGGTAACGATAGTGGAGTGACTGCTTAGTGTTGAAAGATGACTTAGACGGCTTAGAAGCCAGAGCAAATATTTAAACTCATTTTTCCACTTCCAGTTTAATTCAATGTGAACCAAATTTTCAGTTCTAACTTCATTTTGTACACTTCTTATCACTGTGAGGACCGTTTTTTATTTAAGTTTTAATTCCTGAGTTATTCATATACTGGAAATAATGTTTACATTTTTTACAGGAATTAGGACAAATAAAAACGGACCACACAGTGATATCAAGCGTAAAAAGTCGAGTTAGAACTGAAAATTTGGTCCATATTGGTTTAGACTGGAAGTGGACAAACGAGATAAGTGTCCCCTCCACTTAATGGCTTCATATATTCATAAAATTTTCAACGGCAGCAGTAAATCCAGAATCTAGTTTAGATAGAGATGATTGCGCGTGACTCATGTTACTTTATTCGCGAAATCATATTTTTAAAGCTATTGTATTGTCCCGTTCAAAATGCTGAATTTGAATTTTATTTATGGTTTTAGGCATCTAAGGCTCAGGCAGGAAGAGGGGAGGAGAAAGGATTCCGGGAGGTGTCGGCCAGGGCCTACGTTAGAGGTGTCATCCCAGCAGTTGCCTGGTGTGACTACGAAAAACATTGAAAAAAGCTCTTTCAGGATGGTCGGCAGCTGGGATCGAACCCACGACTTCCAGAATGCTACTTTGACGCTCTAACACTGAGGTTCGCTCCAAACACTGTGTATATTCATTGTTATGCTCATCAAGTGAATCTAGTTATGAGCAAAGTTGCTTCTATAAATAGAAATGTATTTTATTTTTTTTTGCAAATTTGCAAGGGGTATGTACTTTTTTTGGTAGTCCCAAGCGAGGAGCAGTTAATGATTCCCTCGTTAAGAAAGGGTTACCCCGAGCTAGTAATATTCTTTGAAACTTCCTGTAAAGAACCGTAAATACTGTCACGAACTGGCTCCAATCTACTCGAAACAAGAATTTCGATCAATGTCAGGAGCTGTGGGCTTGTTAGACTTTATGGTTCAAAATAGCTTGGAAAAAATGTTTATTGAATCTTCAAAGCTTCTGATATTAACAATATCAATAACAGTCTCACAAATTTCTAGCCACGAAACATTGTGACAAACTATCAAATTCTATCCTCAATATTATAGCTACGACATTTTTTTAAAGTTTTCTCAAAATTGAAGCTAATTGACTAACGTCCCTTTATTTGATAATCTGTTCACTTTTTCTTTTGTGCATACGCTACATAATTTAACAGCACGTTGATTGATTACTGATTAGCTACCCAATACTCTCTCCCATAGTGAAAGGCAGGCCCATAGCCAGGGGCGGCTGAGTCCGCCGTAAATTTTCCTTGCACCAATACAAATATTTCATTTTATGTATGTTTTGTAATCCCAAATTATTCTCTATTTTTTTCCTACCACCCTCCTACTTTTTGTGGCTGGCGTAGGGCCTAGAGCAACACGAAGTGGAGACAACCACCGGCCGCCACTGCCTTTTACTATTCTATTAATGAATTTCAGCATATTTAAAATCTATTAATATCTGGTGTAGTAAAAAGTAATCCATTATTTTTGCATGACATTGAAGGCTTGACTTACCATAGTTAGAATGATCCGATTTAGGTCACATATGCGCCGTTTTGTTAGATAACGTGTTGCCATTTGGAAGGTAATATCATGATGCCTCTCTCATAGGAGCCCTTGTCCCTATTGGCAAAAAATTGAGACAGTCGATTTTCACAAGTATCTCTTGACGCGAATTTTGCACCAGCAAACGTGTTCGCCATGGACAGGAACAGATCGTAATCACTCGGTGCCAGGTCCGGAATATACGGTGGATGCATAAGAACCTCCTAATCAAGCTCCCGGAGAGTCACTATCGATGTGTGTGGCCTGGCGTTGTCCTGGTGGAACACAATGCCTCTCCTATTGGCCAAAGCTGGCCGGTTCTGGGCGATTGCTGCCTTCAGACGGTCCAATTGTTGACAGTATAGTTCCGAGTTAAGGGCTTGGCCGTAGGGAACAGCTCATAGCAGATAATTCCCTGCTAATCCCACCAAACACACAGCAAAACCTTCCTGGCCGTCAATCCTGGCTTGGGCACCGTTTGCGCCGGCGCACCGCGCTTCGACCACGACCGTTTTCGCGTGACGTTGTCGTAAGTGATCCAATTTTCATCACCAGTCACCAAACGCTTCAGAAATGGGTCGCTTTTGTTGCGATTCAGCAGCGATTCGCAGATGGAAATTCGGTCCATGAGGTTTTTTTGCGTTAACTCGTGTGGCACCCATACATCAAGCTTCTTTGTGTATCCAACCTTATGCAAATGGTTCCACACGGTTTTTTGTGCAATGTTTAGCATTGGGCAATCGAAACAGTGCTTACATGACGGTCGGACGCGACAATGTCCATGATTTTATCGACATTTTCGACACGTGGCCTTCCAGTGCGTGGTACATCTTTGACGTCAAAATTACCGGAACGGAATCGACGAAACCAAAATTGCGCGTGATTGGCTGTTACAGTATCAGGACCATAAACACTATTCACATTTGCAGCCGCCTGGCTTGCGTTTTCGCCTTTATCGAAGAAAAACTGTAAAATATAGCGTATTTTCTCTTTGCTAGTGTCCATTTTGACGCGCGCTCACACAACACTGAGTCAACTCATCACAACTATCTGAACAGTGTTTGTAGTACGCAATCTCATCGTTTGAACGCCATCTCGTTGAACCCGATCGGACTTATACAACGCGCGATACAGATCACTGAAGCCATCTATTGGCAAAATAATGGATTACTTTTTATATACCCCCATATTCGTAAGATTATATCCTCGAGTTACTCTTATCGGCAGCTCTGTGTTGAAGGTTTGCAAACCATAACAGTTAAGCTGTTATGGACTGACTTCTCCTGACAACGTACATTTGCTAAATCGTGAAGATATCTGAAAATTGCTCAAACTGTAGAGGACTCGTCATCTTACGTAGTGAGTAAATTTTTTAGTATGATCTGCAGTGATTGTGCTTATAAAACGCACTTCGTCTTATGCTTTTACTGTTCAAATGATTTCTCTCTTACGTTCTATTGTCCTGTTGTTGTACAGTGAACGACAAAAGTAAATGGAGGTTGGAGTTATAAGAAATAATATCTTTTCACTCCAGGAGAATTGTTTCACTGTAGGGCTACGCCTAATAGCTAGACAACCAAAATGACAGTACAAATATGCGGAAAAACATGGCATGTCAGAATATCCTGGGATCGATTCCAGTGGCCGACCATTCTAACTGAGGTTTTTCCAAGATTTTTCCTCAGCCATACCAGGCAAACGCTGTGATAGTGCCTATAAAGTAGGCACTAGCCGTCTACCTTCCAACACACTCTTCCAACCCTATCCCGGCTTGATCCTCAGATTCCTAAAGGTCTTAAAATATTTTTTAAAAAATCCTTCCAGGATCATTTTACCCCACCCTATGCCGAGCGAGTCTTATGCTTAAACGACATAAATGAATTCACACATGTACACAAATCATATACTGTAGATGAGAATATAGGAATATACTGGGTGACAGGAATTGTAAGGTACACCCCGCTCATTCTTCATTGTTAGTTTCGCAGTGCTGGAGCGTTGGCATAGCATTCAGGAGGTCGCGAGTCCGATCCCAGCGGCGGACCATCCTGACTGAAGTTTTTCCAGTTTTTTTCAGTCATACCAGGCAATGTTGGGATTGCGCCTTCAACATAGGCGCTTGCCGACACCTTCCCAAATCCTTTCCCCTTCCCTATCCTGGCCTGAGCCTAAGATGCCTAAAGGCCATAAATAAAAAATAAATTCATTGTCAATTCAAAATGTATAATGTTAATTACAAGATATATAGATTAAATCCAATTTTGGTATTTCGTGGTAGAAGAAACGCACAAGTGGAAGGAAAAATGTTATTTAAAAAAATATATATATATTTAAAAAATAACTTGAAATAAAATTTTAAAAATAGAAAATTGCGTTTGCCAGGGTTTGAACTCATGAACCCAATTTTCTTGTTAAAACAAAACTGGATTCATCAGGGTTGAACTCGCGACTCCAGGCATGAAATGATAGTTCGATAACCATCAGACCAGCGAGACTTGTTTATGTTGATGATGAGAACACAGTATTCATGGGAAACTATCAATGTTCTGCGGGTCTTCTAACAAAGAAGTACGGCATTTTCCATATCAAAGTTTTGCTTTTATATACTTAAGATGAAATAAAACGTTTTTAGTTTGTTTTTTTTTAAATTAAAGCGTATTGATTTTCTCAGCCTTTAATTTTAATTTTATCTTAAGTATATAAAAGCAAAGCTTCAACATAGAAAATATCATACTTCTATGTTATGAGATCGGAGACCCGTAGAAAATCGTTGTAATTTACATACTACCTACATTTTGAATTTAGTATTCACTCAATGGTTTTTATTTCATTTTGTACGTCCGTATTTCAGTCATCGTTGTGTTCTGTTAATTGTCTTTCCAACACCAAACCTAACGGTACATACCGCAAACGAATCATGGTTTGGAGGCGTGGTCTTCATTACGGTTATATTCTTGTTGATCTGTAGATACGTGTTTTGGAATCACTGTTTTAAGCTTCGCGGTTTGGGTTTTTCCGGTTTCTACGTGTTGCGGGCTTTAATGTTATAAATTTTTCATATCTTTATTTTTGCGTTGTAGTTTATGCTATTGTTGTGTTGTATGTTGCGCCGCGGTTTTGTATTCGCGCTTTGGTCATCGTTGCTTTGATCTGAAATTGTGGACTGAGTCAGATCGTTACGCATGGGAGCTGAGCCACATAGAAACGAATGGCAATATCTGTTAGTTCTGGCTGCCTATAAACCATCATTTTCTCAATAACTTGTGTCTGTATTTCGAAACAGCGAAATTTTGAATTAGTGACTTCTTTCACACACATATGCAACTGAATGAAATCGTCCATTATTGGTAACTTGTTTTTAGTTGTGCTAGTAGATGAACGTCCTTTTAGGAACAACAATTTTGGTTAAAAAAGTTGATTTCCTCACACATTGACCAAGTCTTTTCGCATTGCGTGTAGGTTCATGGATTTTATAAAATATAAAATATTGGTTTGAGATTACAAAGATTTATTTATATTAACACAGATTAATTTGCTAGTATTTGTATTAATTTGTAGCTAATAATCATATACAGTGCATGAGCTTTCAGTGCCGTCTTGTGAATGAAGGACTTTGAATAGCAATTTCCTCATGGAGCTTGATTATCAATTACTTTCCAGCATCACACTTCATTGCTGGACTCTCCGTAATAATAATCATCATCTTTATCATCAAAATCATCTTCATCATATTTATCCTCATAATCATCTTCATCGTCTTGATCTTCTGTAAAGATAGAAACAGCATAAGTACCTAGGTAGTATAATACTATTGTGATCTTACTCAATTCTTCAAATTTGGTTTTAAGGATTTGTGTAATATAAAAAGTAATCTGTCAATTTTAATTGTACTAAACAGAACTAGGCACCCATAGCAACAGCGTAAGTAAAGTTAACATATGAGATCAAACAGCCAAAGGCATAGCAACATATCATCGACTTAGAAACTAAACTGCATTACATTCGTACATCCGATAAGGAACACTGTATATTCATTGCACCAGAAACCACTGATGCACGTGACAACCTCAAACAAAAGTACAGCTATTTCGTGATTAGGATCCACATGTTCGTGACAAAAAGGATAGTTTTTGTCACGAACATCTGAACGACCTCGGGATGGCCCAGAAGTTAGAGCGCTCGCTTTCTCTGCGTGTGTTCACGGGTTCAAACACACCCCTGTCCATTGAAAAGAGTGGTTCGGTGTTCACTTTGCCAAAAACTGTAATACCCGTCCTTAGAAGTACGCCAGATCGTTTAGGACGTTAATAATAACAATTCACGACCATATGCACATTAGGGTCGACATTTGGTTCAAATACTGAGCTTCGATCAGCTAACACCCTCTGTCATCGGACCTCCGTCATCTCTGCCGCAGTCTTTGTTGCTGACGATCCTGCTAGTACAGTTTCAGTATTCAAACTCTGCTACGGATATGGTACTCTGCTACTTCATACTTTAAAGTCCAGTGAACTTAAACAGAGACAGTTTGTTTACTTAAATGTTTCGCAAGTTATACAAGTACTGAGCTAAAAGACAGCAATCAGATAGTTCCAGCCTGAATTTCTCCAACCGAAGACGTCTATAAGAAAGATAGCGCATTACGAGATTAATGAAGAAGGAATGGCGCCAGTCTTTCATAGTTCAAGGTAAATATAAAGCAACGTTCTCCAACAAAAGATGGCAGCACAAGCTCCATATATATCTAACGTATTTCTATCGTTACACGAAATTTAAATGCTGCTCCTACAAATTCAAGCCTAAATTAAAGTTCATAACTATTTCAAGAGTTCAATTCGTGCCGAATTTTTTATTTTCGTTTTTCTTCATCGTTGAAATCGCTTGACTGTTGTTGTGAATATCAAAACCTATAACAATGAAGCTCTTTCAACAATGAACAAATTAAAAATGGACACTGATTGAACTCCTGAAATGTTTATGAACTTTCTAGCATGTTATATTGTTTATATTACGTTATTTATGTTATTAATATACAAGATAACTGCATTCAATATTTGCCTGCAACAGCAACATTTGAATGATTTTATAGTAAGAAATTACCATTATTGTTCCTTGTAAATAATGTTGCAGATTCACAGATAAAGTATAATTTCCTATCGCAGTCAATGTCATTCAGTTTTCCATATTTGGTGATACTGCCACAGTTTTCTTCGCCATTGATATTGTTTGGTTCGCACTTGTCCCATTTTGTATATCCAGATGCACTTAGAGGTATACCTGGTAAAGAAAGAATAAAACAGACGTATTAGATTATCAAAATGAGGAAAACGTTCACATATAACTGGATGATTAAATCATCGTTTATTTATTAAACTTTTAACGAGAATGGATTTACTGATGTTTAAGGATACGAAGTATTTTAATGAAAATAATAGAAAATGTTGTTAGAAATGTGTTGGAAAAGTTTTAAAATTATGGGAAAACATTAAATAGAGAAAAGGTAGCAATCTGGAAAGCAAAAGATATGGGATTAGAAAAGTAATTCTAGCCAAAGTTTAGAAACATTATTGTTTAAGAGGTCCTGTATAGAAGGAATAGATATTTTCTAAGTTAAGGAGATTATGAGTATCAAGTGAATACGAGAAAACTTTAGAGACAAGTTACGATTGTTTATGAAAAAGCATACAAACTGACTTAATTAAGAAGTAAAACTAATATTATCTCCTCCACAGGATCATAGCAATGATGTTCCTGACAAAGATGTTGATTCTTCTTTTAGTATTGCAACATAGTTATGGAGAAAATTAAAAATTTTTGAAGAGGAGCCAGGGCCGATTGCCATTTCAGAATTTGGATTAACCCTATATAATTATGCTGTATAATTAAGTGATAATCTCTACATTCTTTACCAGTTACATTTTGATATTGCGAATGAGCTATTACCATCCACAAACTGTGACTCAGGATTGAAGGAATAAATAATGCAACATGAAAAAGAGACGTATAATTTAGAATCGTTAATTCCATGCCATTTTAAGACTAATTTTAATGATGATATGTGTATGAAAAGCAGGTCTAAACGTAGTTTATGGTCAGTGTTACTTGGTATTTCAGGTTTAGAAATTTCAATTTTTAATATGTATCATGAACAAAAATTGTGCTATATAGTGGGGCCTCAGCCTTAGATGAGTAAAGACCATAAATACAATTCAAATTCCTATATAGTGGATCATCTAGAAAAAAAAAAGAATTGTTGACAAGCGAATACAAAGTATTGAAAGGAATTCTAATCAAAAAATCTCTGTGGTAAAAGGAATTTTAGTGCCAGTCCACTCAACATTGCACTTTATAAAAATAGAAACAGCAAAAGCTTATTGTAAGTTACCCAGAGCGCAAAGAATGACTGCCTGTCCTTTTCATCAATATTCGGCACACGAAGAAATTTTCAATATTTTCTCAGATATTTTGAATAATCAGGTATCATTTCGACTGTTATCGATACAAAATGCTCAAGATGACCATGATATCTTGAAACATACAATGTTTCACAAGATTTCACATGCATTATTCTTTTGAGTGATTCATATTTCACTTTTGGCATTTGATGTTGCTTCGACGACCGTTTCAGTTTTGTTACAAATACCGATTTTGACTAAAAAAAACAACTTATCAGCATTATTTCGAATCACAAACTTAGGAATTTTGAAAGCTAATAACCAGATCAAATATAGTTTGTCTACTATTATATACAGATAAAAAGACGTATTTTATGAAAATGATAATAATAATTGTGTATGGAAAAGGATTACTTATATTTGTGAAGACTATTACTCTACTTCAAATTTGAAGTCTACTTGTTTATTATGCCAAAATCACATACGAATATACACCGGTAGGAGTGATTTTTAGTGCAAATAAAGGACATATTACGAGTGGAAATAAACTAGGAAAATTAATTACGCGAAATATAACTAATAATAGTAAAGCCACGTTTGTTACGACGATTCTGAATCAATTATAGTAGACTCTACAGTAATCGAAACAAGAAAGATATTTAAAGTTACGTAGAACATAGTACCAGTGATTTGAACTATCGAAGTACCGCAGTTTATGAACGATGATGAGAGATTTTCTATCTTAGAAAACAAGCTTAACGAATTGGAATTTAATTCAACAACAGTAACTTCGAATTTGTTTTAGAGAAAAACCGAAATTATGTTTGCATCTTGATAATATATTCTGGAATAATTTTCAACTTGATGTTTTTCGTCTATTTTCACTTAAAATTAAGAACGATTAGTAACCAAAAGAAATAAGACCAATAGACCGAATAACACATAACATATACCATAGGTAAATAACCTTGTTCGATTTTTACTTGATAGTACATGCATTATACTTTGTCTATCGATACGAATATAAAAAGTTCCCCCTTTTCCTTTCAGTTAACAGGCAGACTTGACTAAAATACACATACCTAACAATAAACATTGCTATTACTCTTAGAATATTGACATGCTATTTCTTTTATAAATGATGTATTAAGAAGACGAACAAGGAAAACAGAAATCGCCGAATTTTACCAACACAAATGCCGAAACAAGTAAATAAACAATGACATGTAATGAATAAAGATGTAAATAGTAAACATAATAAGGTTAGATACTCAACTTGTAAATAAAGTGCTATTTGTGATTTACCATGTGATATTTAGTAAAATGATGAAATTTTACATATTGTAACTATGAGGTTGAAAATGAGAAACCTTTGACACTTTTACCTTAATTTTCCTTTGTCTCATACTATATTTTTATTTCTTCATTTCTGTATTAGTTTAAAAGGGAAATATTTTAGTTATAAATTCTTAAGTCATTTGTATTTATTTAGCTAAGTTTCTATCATAATAGTAGTTAGGAAGTATAACAAATGAACGTAAAAATATGGATTGTTAACGAATTCTGTACATAAGAATATTCAAATAACGATCTAATCAACATTTTTTTTAAATACGCCACAACGACTCTGTATATAAGCTACTGTAAACAAAAAAACATTATGTACATTTATCATCGAAAATAAAATTATCAATAGACATTCATGACTCGCAATTATAGTTGTTTATCACTATTTTACATACTACAAGAGTGCAAACATTATTTCTCCACTCAAGGACACTAAACTATGTTTTAACAGTGCGACAAGGATAAGAAAATGATAAATTGTGTAAAAAGTGAATGAAAATAGTGTAAGAGGTATAAAGTATACGACGAGAGACCTCTTAAATAATATTTTACTCTACCTATCACTTATATACTCGCACAATGGACCCAAAGGGGAACCCTATATAACACCTTGTACTAACTTAAGCCACGGCTAAGGTCGCGGGGTGAACCAATATGCTATGCTGACAAGAAACAATTAAATTACTACAAGTAAATAAGAAATATAAAAGAATACGGGTATTGAATGCCACTACACGTCTCATTTCTTAGGCACAGTAGAAGCCAAGGATTGACAAAGAAAACACTGCGCATCTCATTTGTTAGACACAGCCAGCAGCAGGGAATAGATTGAGGACCACTGCGCGTCTCATTACTTAGACACAGCCAGCAGCCTAGGAGAGGTAAAGAACCACTGCGCGTCTCACTTTTTAGACGCAGCAAGCGGCTAAGGAATAGGTAGGTAGGTAATATTAAAATTGAAGTTCAAAGAGCACTTATGATAAACAGTATAAAAGGTAAAGACCAATAAAAGATCAGAGAATCAATGATAATGACAAGAGGCGGATAATGATAATTGGCGGATTGTTGTAGGAAGAAAAGACACACCAAGCAACGGAGCTTGATAGGAGATCTGAGTTCTGGGTTTGAAAAAAAATTAAGTTTCACTGTCCCCGTAAAGTCCCACAGTGAGGAGTGACCACTCTCCAACTTCTACAGTGATCTCCTATAATGCACATGCTTCATGCAACTAAAGTTTGGTGTCACGGGTGTGGATGCTTACGATTTCTGTCTTTCGGAGACATTTACCGCGAATCGGAGTATGTAAGTAGAAAGAAAGAAGGTGAAAAAAGAAGATAGAGAAACGCGACAAGAATTGTATGAAGAGGGCAAAAACCAGAATATGCATTGCTGTATATTCTGAAAAAATCCTTGTATCGAACTAACTATGACAGATTACCTGGTAAACCACGCATGCTGCAAAGGGTGGGAAAACCCAGGGTGATGAACATGCAACGCCGGTCAACTGCTGCATCTCAGGTGGGTGGCTTCTTCATCCATGGGCTGTATCCACGAAGTGGGTTGTCCTCTCTGTCGTTTCGGTGTCCCAACCGGCGTCCACAGGATGCCAGGAGTCCACAGGTGGCCAGTCCCCAATTGTCTGGCGCAGTCAAGTTATCTGTAGTGGCCTCCCCATGACCACAGAAAATCTTAACTGAAGTGGCTCTTAAAAGGAGTACTGTTGCCAACCATGAGTACAGATGGTGCTGGGTGCTTCGCCTCGCTGTCGCCCGGGTTCCCGCTGACCAAGTTCGTCATGCTTCCCAGTAGGTGCTTCCCTCCAGTAGACCATTATTAAATGGTTCTAGGTCCGACATGGATACTAATGGTACTAGGTACTTCGCTTCGCTGTCGTCCGGTTTCCCGGCCAGTTGCTACCGCGGCTACCATTGACCATGTTCATAGTCATGTTCCATAGCTAAATGGATTGTTTTTTCCGGTCTTCGTGTCGGTATCAGGAGACGGCTATTTTTCGCTGGTGAATACAACTTCCTGCTGGCGTCATCACATCACGGGCGTTTTGAGGGCCACACAGCTGCCAAGCGATGCCATCGGACCGCAAGCGCACACCGGGCTGCTGCTTCGATATTTATATTCCCGATTGGCGCTCGGATGTCCTCGGTTTGTGACGTCATATACACGAAGTTAGCTATTTGCACAATTTAGTCTTATTCAAATATACACATACCATTTCGTTCTGGCAATTAGTATTTTACAATGCGACGGTGCGCATCAGATATATGAAAGAATTATATAAACCAATAGTGAGCACAGGGTGTCTCAAAATAAGGTATACAAATTAAAATGAATTTAAATAATACAAATTCCAGATTGTTTTCTTAATAATAATAAACCATTGTAACCGACAAACAATAAGCAAATTGAGAGGTTCCGTACAATATTGAAATACGAAGTAACAATGTGATAGAACTATGAACGGGATTATCAACAACAACTGAGAAACTAATCATCTAATAAAATCCGTTAGAAACCGACGAAGTAAAAAATGCAATTTTGTGTTAGAATAGACTTTTAACTTTGATATCAAGAAAAGTGTTTTTATTGATAATGTGCAGTGATATATGTGCTATGAATAATGAAAATAATTACAGACATTTTGCAACAATGCCTGTGTGTGTTTGAACTTTGATACTAAAACTTACAACGAGCTTGTGAAGGACATACGAAGAGTTAAAGTCAGCATTCTTAAAATTAACATAATACGAACTGGACCGTTATTGACTAAGTTTTCTTGTTGTATTCCAAGGTGAAGGATGTGTAACAAGGAAATGAACTTGGAATGTCGTATACAAGTGTGAACCAAATTTTTAAAAAAATGTAGTATCAACTCGACAGATTTTCCTTAATATTGTAAAGAAGTTTTATTTTTTATTTTTATTTTATATGTATATGCAAAGTGATGTTAAACATTTCTGTCGTACTTAACAAGAAATTTGACTTCGCTATATTCAAAATGTATGAAATTCACAAGGTAAATAATTTTTAAAAAAATCCGTGACAGCATTATGTAGAGCTACGACAAATTCGCTCTAAAATTTATTAAACTTATTTAAAACAATAAGTACATAAATAAATTGTGCGAAAAGAAAGGTTAAAGAAAGCAAGGCAACACGTTAAGGATATTGGTAACCCGAAAGCAAAATCTTATAATCCACGTTTGCTCAGGAATAATGTACCGTATAGAATCGGATTTGAAGTCACGCCAGCGTTACACACTCAGGTAAATGTGACGACTGTGTGAGGCCAGATCACAATGAATTGCAGAACTTCATGTTCAAGAATGAATTTCAGCAAATTGTATAAACATCTATGGCAGGGAGAAGTAAGGGATCAGTTAGTGTTAGGATTTCAACTTAAGAGAGACCTTGCTGTTTGAGATCCTTCCCTTTACATAAGGTGAATGTTACGGGTGCTTTATTCTTGAGTTATTAACATATAATTTGTCGTATTCTAAATCTTGTTCGGAGTTTATTTTAGAGTCACACAATTCAGTATGTTGCCAATTCTAGTTGAATTGATTACATTATTAACTTCCCTAATTTGTGCACATAATTAATACTTATGCTATACCAAACATTACAATACATACGTGAGTGATACAGCTACACAAAATATTCAGCCGTAATGGTCCTCAGTCACTTTTGACAATTAAACTCAATACGACTTAGAGAAGTGGGGCTGAGGAGAAGTTAAGCCTCAAGCTTGTTCATGACAAGCTATTCTGGAAGTAACTCAGTATTTCTATATTATTGTTTAGATTAGAGGTTAGTCTGTAAATACAACGATATGGTGAGTTCTGCTAAAACCGAGAAATGTAATTTGGACAATTAAAAAAAATGTTATTGAATTATCTACTCAATACAATACCACGAGCGATATGGTATATGAATTTATAGACACACACACACACATATATATATATATAGACATACTACAAACATGAATAACAGATAGAAACAGGATTCCAAACCCCAGTACCGATTCTAAATCCAGAACTACAACTACAAGATTACAGAGGGTACTGTGCGATACTCGACCTAAGGTACGTACGAGGTGAGGTGGTCATTTCCGCGCTCAACCACCTGTATTTTCCCAAGGTGCCCAGAAGTGCCAACGACATTGGTACTCAATCTGATAGGAGACTTGAGTGCACCTTGGTGCGCCAAGAATGGGAACAATGTAAGAGAAATCTCCAGCGTCCTTTCCAGGATTTGAACCCTCTCCGCCAGATTCGTAACATTATAGAGTGTTGGAGAATATTACTGCCCAAGTATCCATAGAAGTTCATACTTTCCAGCTTTAATTCAATCTTCGAATATGAAGTGTGCAGGGAAAGAAGGGGGTATGCAAGAAATGCGATTTCTTGTAAAACGTATATTTAAGGTCTTACTCTTCCACTTACTGTCATGTATTTAATATTCTTAAAACCGCTATAACTTCTGGATTATTTGTGTTTTCGTGTTGAAACTTTCTCAGTGGTTAGCTGTTATTATGTAGTACTTGTTAAGAGACCAAACTCGTTATTTTTAGGTGGACACTCCTTCTTTCACATGTTACCATACCAGAAAATCTATGCTCAAGTTTTGCAGAAATCTTATAATATGTGCTATAATCTGTTACTGTATTGTATAGCATGTTAATTTTCAGAAACTACACGGCATAAATTAATGCCATGAATATCATACACACCTGATATAGTAACGAATTGTCCATTAGCATCTGGAGAGTAAAATCCAATATGAGCAAATCGGTACTTTGTGTGGTTAACAAACAATGATTCGATCAATTTAGCTTCAGCGTCTGAATTTACTGTTGCCAAATATCCTCCTTCATCCATGCATTGTTTCTTTGCTTCATGCCAAGTTTTTTCATCTTCATGAAATTCATACGAATTTAATTCACCTGCAAATTAAAAGATATTTTGATTTTTAGATATTATTTATTAAAATAACTAAACCATCAATTCAAGCATAGCAAATAATAGCGTAGTATAAATACGCCAACGAATTTTCATTGAATTTTGTTATTTGAAACAAGAAAAGAAAGGGAAATAATCAGGATTTATGTAGCTACAATAATAATTCTAATTTTTTTGTAACGTTGTAAATGCTTAACTTCGTGTTAGAAAGTCCAATAATAGTTTTAACGACGGATCCAACGGTATTGATACAGTATAGATGATATTTAAGCTAATTAGTTTCTTCATGGAATATTTACAGAGATGGAAGTAACATCCATATTTATTTAAAACAAAACAACTTTGAAGTAAATCACAATATTAGAATGATATATACCGTGGTATTAGCTGTTCCACCCATTGCACTGAATAGATTTGCTGAAGAGCGGGCAACGGATAGATCTGACCCATAATCCTTTTTAATCGATATTTAGAATACAAACACGAAACTGAATTTCAGAGAGCCAAAAGTATTTAAAATGTTGACTGTGTTTCTAGAATTTTAAGTTTTTACAGAATCATCACAGAACGTTTAGTTCGAGTTGACCTTTCATTTCATAGAAATAGACTAACAATTTTGTTCCAAAATATGACAAGGATGAATAAGTATAAGAAATTTGAAAGTTTTGTCCAACGATCTAAAGAAGGTTTAACAATGTACTTCTGCCGTAACCTTGTAGTACTTTGTTTACAAAAAAAAAAAAAAAAAAAAAAAAAATATTCTAAATCGGTCTCTCTTTTTCGGAGAAAGCTACAGAATGAATTTTAACATCTGTATTGTACATGTAAGAACAAATAATGTCTAGCCTGACAGTATGTTGGGCTATTATGAAAAGAACTTTCATTTCGCACTATTTCTTTCCGATAGGTGCCCTCGTCGTTTAATCAAGAGGCACGGTTTTGATTTCCATAAGGAATGTATTGAACGTAATACTCAGAACTTCACTTAAACAGTAGGTATTGTAGCTAGCCTGAAATTTTGGAAGGGGAATCTATGTACTATGGAGAGGTAATATACAAGAAATTAGCTCCCCATATTAACTACAAAGTACCGAGATAGGGACTGAAATATTGGTCGAAGCGTACAAAAGTGTATTTTTTATGATTAATCAACAAAAGATACTTCTGCTTCACTTTCGTCCTGAAATGAAATACTGCCGAGCTGTAGCGTCACCTCCCACACCGCAGACTCCTCCCAGGGTTGTACTTAAGGGGAAAGATTGGACACCCACGAAATTCATTTTTTGGTCAAATAGGGAAAATTATATAGATATTTTTTTAAAAATCTGAATTTCGGGGACTTTGAACCCTAAATACGTCTTTGATTATGAGTTCTGCGGTGAAGGTTACGCTACAACTCGGCCGTTCATCATTTCAGGACGAAAGTGAAGCAGAAGTGTCTGCTGTTGATTGAATCATTAAAAATACACTTCGACCAATATTCCAGCTCCTATATCTGTACTTTGTAGTTAATATGGGCAACGTTGTGTGTGTGTGTGTGTAAATTACCTCTTCATAGGGCGTAGATTCCCCTAATCAAATTTCAGGGAAGGTTTCGATATGATTCCATTGACGGTCTCCTTGTAAAGATGTTAAAATCATATTCATTTGTTGAATGAAGAAAAATGTAAACCAACATCGGCTTACCTTCGGAGGGTACCTTCAGGTAACATACAACCTTCGAGAAAACAATTGTCTTTATTGGTCCGTATGAAGTACCATCAACCATTTTTAACATATATAAAAATTTGACTCCATAGAATTTTTGTTTCATATAATATTTGAATTATCAAAGCGTGCATGTTTCGTGCTAACTACTATTTATGTTTGGCCATTCTAAAAGGCACTGGAAACATAATATTCAGTAGCTTCTAGTATGTAATTCGTAAAAGCGTTATTTTTAGTTTACATATCGTAGTAAACTCTGGCATGAAATTACTAATTATATGTGGTTTTAATGGTTTGAAGCTCAGTATATATTTTTAAGAGTGCCGAGTGTGGTTGTGAAATAATATTAAGTAGAATCGAGCTTTCAACCTTCTTCTAAGATATTACAAGAATGAATAGGATATTGGAAATTAATTAAAATAAACATTGTTATTTCTAAAGAATATATGTAATTCATATTCATCTATCAGTTTAATCGTTATGTCCTAGAAATATGAGAATCAAATGTTGTGTTCTTACCTACTGATGCCCCTTCAATTGGGTTCTCCGTTATTTCGACATTTGCATCTGCAAATTAGAAAGAAATGTTTAAAGTCATAACTGAATTTCAGATATAATGTAACTTGAATTACAGCATCAACCTCTAGTGCCTAACAATGGAGGTGTGTTCATATATAACAGTTTGATTCAATGATTACGTATCTCGACTTGAAGATCATCTAATGCTTTATTTTGATTTTATTTACTTTTTTTTATAATGAGCCTCAAGAGGTTGCTTATTGTAGGATAGGCCTACCTCCAAAAAATATATCGAGCAAATAATTTCACGAAACGCCCATGGTCACTTCAAAGGAATATCAGATATAGTAGAAACTAATATTTTTCGTGAGCAACTAGAACTAAACCAAACCGATAGAGATGTGTAAGATTACTAAAAGGGATTTACCTCCAAATCTGTTGTTCTAATACCACTATTAATAATGTTATTACCTTTTCAATGTTAATTAATTCCATACAAACAAGGAAACACTCACTGGCATATCTGAAAAATAGTTTCACTCCTTAATTCTATGATATTTCCTCTATAATCGCATTGCGTTAGCACTACATAACGAGAGTATGACAGCAAGCTAAATTAAATAGCACTGCTCTTAAGAAGTGATACATGTGTCAAAATCATTACATATTATACTTGGGGACATTATTCAGGTATTGTTCCCATGGATGTAGTGAATTTATATAACACCTAATTTTTTTAGCTATAAAAATTGATAAGTGAATAGAACACATAACATTGGGTGTCGTTTAAAAGGGAACTGCCCATGCTTTATTTAAGATCGGTTTGGATGTCATATATAGGAGAAGACGGTGATGTATTTGGACCCCATTGTTTGTGCAGCGTTGGAGTAAAAAGGTTTTATAAAAACAAATGAGCCAATAACGTCAAGATACATGTACATTAGGCAGTCTTTTGTTTTTCAGGGAGCAGTTAAGGAAGTACTTCAGTAAGTGCTGAGATGTACTTACATAATTATATTATATAAATCTGGTATTAATTAGTTATGGAATGTTTTTGATGATTTATCGCACTGGTGTGGTTTATCAATCATATGAAAAAGGAAATATATAATGTCTGCTTAGTAAGTTATTTAATAGTACTAATCAGTTATGTGTTCAGGAAACCTATTAGGGAATATTGAATTAAATCGTTTTCGTATCAGAGCTGTTAGGTTCTCTTCGGGGAATAATGCAGATGCTTGATTTGATGTTAATTTTCGGCTTGACTTCAGTTTGTACCACACAGATAAAGAAATAGTGTGGTACAAACTTCTCCAAAATCGGCACTTCTTTACAACAAACTATTGCAGAAATTTCTTTCAAATCTTGTGGTGAGTTTGGAATGGAACAAGATTTATAATGACTAACAAAGGATACTATCGAGAAGTGTGTTCTGAAAGCAGTAAATTTTATAACCATTGGAAAGATATCTTAACGCTATACAACATACGTAAATATTAGCTGCCCAATTGCAGAACTGACAGAAATTTAAGTTTCTCTTTTTTTAAAAAATAATAATAATAATAATCCAAATTTGAATTCTCTTGTCGTTTCGAACACAGAAATGGAATTCGACAGCCAAATTTCGCAGATGAATTCCTCACACTCAAACAGGAAAAAAATAATCTATTTAATTTGTCGAATTTTGCTTCGTTGTCGAGATACAGGGTTTCCAATTTGGAGCCCAAAATCGATTTTTTACGTACAATGTTAAATAAAAATATTTCGCGGTAAATCATAAAGTATGCATTAATGTAGTGTTTAGCGTTTGATAATAAATATAAACTACGGTGCATGTGACGAGTTAAAATGAGATATCATCAGTTTTTCAGTGTTGCAAACCTGCTATATTTTTAACGACACTGTGGCAGTTTATTGAGTACTTGATATTTCCCCAGTGATCATAAACATTGTGAAGCACATAAGATATCATTTTAAACTGAAAATATTGTATCAATATTTGATTAAATACTTTTGTGACTCCTCAATATAATGTGTTGTCTTAAATTATTTACCTTTGTTTCTTGTAAATTTGTAATCAGTTTGGAACATGACCGAAAAGAAAGTGAACATACTTTGGTAATGTAGATAGCAAGACATCAGCGACCTCGCGTTCTTAAACTGGAGAAATATAATTCTACATGACTATAGGATTTGATATTGTAAGTCACGGTTTCATAAGAGCATATTCATACAACCACACTACACGATAAGACTATAATACTCTGCCTAAAATACTATTAATAAATTAGTATGGAACCTTTATTTGTAATTAATACTAAAAAATAGTTTCAAATGTACTTACCTGTATTTAGTGGAGCAGGTACTTTATGTTCGCAGATGAAGAATGCTCTGCTATCCTCACAAGAAATGTCGTTCAGTGATCCGTATAAATACATCGACACACAGAGTTCGTTTCCAATGTTGTTTGGCTCACCTTCGGCCCACCTCGAGTATCCAGTTTCGTTCAAAGGTTCACCTGAACAAGATCAAATTCATGGAATAATTTTTGTTTTAATGTGAACATTTCTCTTGAGAATTTTTCGAAAGGTATTTTTGGTTCTCGGGTAGTAATACCCTCAGTCAACCTCTTAAAGAACGCGTTGCATGTGTTAATAACTCATACTCTTTTATTGCATTTTTGGAACTGCATTTCATCGTCATCATAATTGTTTTGATAAACGCCAACATCACCGTCATAAAATATCATCAGAATGATTCAATATTAATACAGGGGTACTGTGAATATACCATGTAACCTTCATTAATCAACTCTAATCGTAGTATCATCCCATGAAACGAACATTTTTTCGCAGTCCCACCGCACCTCGGTCCTTTTAATCATCCTGGCTGAGGGATAACAAAAAGCATTACTCCTGTTAATGGATGAAGGTTAAGTGAATCATCTATTAGATCTTCACTGAAACAAGAATTTTATCAGGATTTGACAGACTAATACCTGGTTGGTAATAATCCTATCCAGAGTAGAACAGTTAGTTAAGAATATGTTAACCAACTACTGTTTAAATGAAATTTCAATCATTGTTTAGAAAACATTAGGCCCTTCGAAAGAAAGTACTAAAATTTTTAAATGGCGTCCAGTTTACCACTAATTACATAGAAAGCGTTGAAATTGTGTGTTTACATCTATGAGTAAAGAGAAAAACTGATTGATCCCCACTACACGGATAACAGAAAGCGTAGTGAAGCTCATCCACAATGAGTTCTTAATTTTTATAGTTAAGTATATCAAATACGTAAAAGACATAATACTGTACATGTTATTGTGTTATTAGTAGATTAAAATTTGACGCAAGAGAAATAGTGATGGTTTGCAAGTTCCCATTCACAGAAGGTCAGATTTTTAATTTGCAAAGATATTTTATATTTCAGGTACTTTTGACTGGAAAGAACACGTTAACAAACGCACATGTTTCGCATATGATGTTTGTAAATATATTTGCATAAGACCAGAGCTGTTTTTCTTTAAAACTAAGCGAACAGTTAAACTGAGTTTACGAATTACACAGGTATACACTCATAATTTATTGTATACTCAGGTTTTCAGATTTTGAGGTTAGTATTTATCAGAAAATCTTTGGAGACCCACTAGAAATCGAACTCCAAATAGTACATACCAGAAGCAAGTACTTATAGTTCATTGCGTCTAGTTACTAAGAAGGAAAAGTTCGAACAGAAACTCTGATACGGAATTTCGTTTGTCCTATAGAGTGTGATGCACTAAAATCAGAAGGAATAATCGTTCATTTGTGAATTAATACCTTGCTGACTAAACCGACAATGATTGTTAGAAACATGTATGCAATGTTTTAAGACAGAAAGTTGAAAACATGGATTGTATGAAAATAAGCCTAAAATTATTAATGTTATTGAAAGTTGGAAAGCCCAACCCTTCGAAGAAATGAACAGGAGGAAGAAACAAGAAATAACATGTAGAAGTCCAGGAAATAGCAACGTTAATGGCTAGTAGGATACCACCATAGACAACGATGATTGGAAATAACGGATCTAACGCACACATGAATCGGATCAACAGCTGGAGCTTAAAACAAATAGTAAGAAGGAATGTAATATAGAATGCTGTAATTATACAAAACAGAAAGCCAGAAAAGTATACAAGAATGGTTTTGTTCAGAACTGATAATGAGGATCTTCCAAGAATTATTAAAACTAAGGAAAACGATTGACTATATTTTGCAAATTCTTCGCAATCCTAAACTTCATTGCCAAAGTCAACAATTTGAGCTGAAACATCATAACCTGATTTTTTCTACGCCTAGATTAACATTGTTTTAAATGATTTGCGCCAAGTTCATTGTGAAAAAGAGAAAACAGTTTTATGACGAACATTATCATGAAGTTTGGTTTGAACAGTTTCGAAGTTACATCTGACAAATTCTTGAAGTCTACTGACACTTACCACGCATGTTTTCAGCTTTCTACATTGAAATATTGCATACAGTATTCCAATGATAATATTGGTCAGTTTGGGCAACAGGGAATCAACTCAAAGATGAATTATCGTCCTTTCCGATCTCAGCACATCACTCTCTATAGGACAAACACCGTTCCGCAGTAGAATTTCTGATCGAGGCAATAACGTTTCCTTGTAAGTGCAGTGAACAACACAACTACAGTTCTATCTTCTCTTTTGTGTTATTAGTAGAGAGCGGATTTTAAGGTGCAGCACCTTTTCTAAAAATGTAGCTTATAAACAACCAAAGTTCAAATTATGTATTTCCGGGCATAAAACGAACTGAAATAAACGCACTGTGTTGCACCTTTTCCGTGAATATTGCACCTTTTTTGCTAGATTAATAAAATTTCCCCTTTTTTTACTTCTTTTAACCTTCAGCACCTTTATTGTCCTTTTTCTCTCTCTTTTTTTTTAAAAAAAAAATGTACAGAACAATACATTTTATTTTCAATGTGGTTTACACATAATTATTCCATTAATTTAGACGCAATCTTAGGCGACACAATGGCAACAATAACGGCGCAAACAGTCAATAAATATTGTTCTCAATATACGACAAAGAGCTATAATTTCCTTTCGTCTTCCAAAACTCCGCGATAGAAGAAAAAAAGGCTGTTTATTCCTAGTACCATTGTTGCGCATGCCGTCGAGGTTTCGTGTAGAAAGAATGTTCTGAAAGAGAAATCGAGCTCATCATTCGCACTTTGGAGTTTGAAGTCATTACCTTTGCTTGGTTCTGTAACAATCTGAACCAGAACTTATTCTTCTCAATAGAAGCATAGCATGTCAAAGATAAAGATAAACTTGCAGCAGTTGTACAGATTTATGAGATTAAATAAAACAATTTTTGCAATTAAGGTAAAAATGGGTTGAAGGGAAGCAAACCGGACCCCAATTCTTTTTGGCTTGATTCTTATAGTATGTGACGAGACAAACACGACGGTACCAAAATTTTTGAAATTGTACCGGGGGAACCTGGGTAATTTTGCAGTGGAAGTTCAGAAATCGAGGATAGGGAGCACACCGGGCCCCAATTTTTTTGCTTGATTCTTGTAGTGTGTGAGGAGACAAACACGATGGTACCAAAAAAATTTTAAATTGCACAAGGTGAACATGGGTAATTTTGCAGTGGAAGTTCAGAAATCGAGGAGAGGCCAAGATTTTAACAATATTTGCTGGTTTTGAATAAAGAATGTTCATGTAACTCTATACTATAGCACTTAAAAAGATACCCTTCTTTGCACCTTTTTGAATGATTTATCAGCACCTTTTATTCCCTTTTTCCTACCACATTTTTGCACCTTAAAATCCGGTCCCTAGTTATTAGTTTCAAAAACCACAGACTACAGTAGCATGTAGTTACCGTTTGGAATTTTAATATTCTGTTTGAAACAATGTGATAGTACTAACAGAAATTAACCTTATGTTCTATATGAATAAGTAAAAGTGACAAAAATGTGAAAATACTGAGACGTGGAGTGGTGAGTGAATTTTGTATTTATTTATTTATTGTCCTATTTTCCATGGCGGAGATAAGGCCACACATGCCACAAAATTTGCACAAACATGTGGTTTCAGTTAATTTGTTTCCGTAAAAATATGCTGCATTCTTCAAAACCAGTCTATAAGAGTTCCTTTAATTCTTCAAATCTATTTTTATCTCCTGTAGATACTGTCAAAGACAAGTGTAAAACGCTTTAAAATAATCCAGTTTCAGTACCTTTTATGCTGCCATTTCGAACTTATAATTACCGTATAATTAGCAAAGACAATGGTACATGAAGTAAATAGACAGAGTCATACTTGAAACGCATTTTTAACGTAAACGTTAAAAAGAGTAATCAAATAACAGGTTGTTTTTCCAGTGAAAAGCCCCCTTTACTGTTCATGCAATACTAAAAATACACAATGATTTTCTACATAAAAGTGACTATATACTGATTTGAATTATAATATTTACCCAATACCGTGACAAATTCTCCATTCTCGTTTGGATCATAGACGCCTATATGGAAGAAGAGGGAGCTGCCACATGGCATCAAACTCTGAACTGCCTCCATTTCAGCGTCTGAATTGAGTATTACCAGATGAGCGCCTTCCTTTTCGCATTCCGACTCAGCAGAAGTCCAGCTTTCAAAGTGTTTATGCAATTTATAGTAACCGAAGGGAGACAACAACGTGTACTCAGCAGGTATTGAAGAGTCTATAATACATTACGAAAAAGAAACTATTAAAGAAAAAAAGTTCATAACCAATTAAGCTCATGCAACATTAGTATATCGCAGACAGTGTAGTCATAATACAAAGCATCCTTATTTCTTCATAATATGTTTAATTCAATACATCTTCTTAGCTATGCTTACACACGTTAAATCGGTACAACCTTAAAATTAAGGAAATACTGCACGCCTAGAGGAAAATCTGAAACTTTCGCCACGTAAAGAGTATATCTTAAGAAGTATTTTTCGAAGTGTTGCAAAGAAAATTCAACGTGGAACAAAATGGCGGTCATTTTCAAAAACGGCGAATTTTCAAACGGCCATATCTTAGTTACCATAAGTGATAGAGACTTAATTCTTTTTTAAAAGTAATTTACACATCATGGTGAACAACTTTGTTTATGTACACATTTCATGTAAAACGAATACTTTTAGGGTAAATAGCATAAATGTAGAAAAAAGGGCTTTGGAGACTTGGTTTTCATGCAATATCTTGAAAACGAAGGAATGGTTAAAAAGTTGTCCTTATCTTTCTAAAAGTATATTTAACAAGCTTTAATTTGGTATCAAAATGTTTGAGATTGCTTGTAAAATAACGAAGATATGTTTAATTCCTTGTCTTCGATACGAGCGACATACTCGAGCTATTTCGGTAAAACGCGTTCTTGATTGTCCTCATCTTCTCAAATATTATTACTTCTCAAGAAATTCCTGATCCCTTACGACTTTCGAGTCATCCACCAAATCTTCATTCTCTTCAACCCTGAGATACAATGAACAGTAGGTATTTTGAGGAAAGAAGTGCCAATATAATAATTACGAAACAGTTTATGTGGAAAGCTTCGTGTGGAATTTGTTTCTAGATTAAAGGCTCATTGAGAAATATACTAAGCAGAACCATAATGTAAGTTTTTGGTGCCTAGAGCGAGGATTTTTATTTTGCGGTTCCGTCCGAAGCTCCCCTTTCATTTTTTAAAAATAAATAATGGTTAAGCACTTTGTAGCAAATTAAAAAGTGAACAGGGGAGTTTATGTTGTAGCAATTCTCGTAGTTATTAGTTATGCAAAATCGTCTTCCAATATTTTCACGCCTCTTTTGTTGGCTTAAGAGGCTGTAGTCCCGCTCATTCCTGTTTTTTTGTTAAACAAATGAACAATAAATTGTTCAAGATCACGTAGTACCCTTTCTGGCGAACTTTTAACTGGTTTCGCGATTTGTGTAAAAGCAGCTGTTATATTGTCCATACTTTTCCAAGTTTTCTATCCAGAAATCTTTCCTTTTCCACAGAAGGAAGAGCTTGTATCGCAAGCAGAAAATGCATGAAAGTCTCTTAATGCTTCTGCAGTTCAGGCCCAAGCTTTTCAGCAGTGATGTGGACTGGAATATAGCGCATATTCCCCACTTCCAAATGAAATCCAGATTTCTTCAGCACCTAGTGTCTTCAATGAATGAAAGAAAGAAATTGCAACCACTACCATGTCGATGACCACAATTGTTTTTACTAAAAATTTTGCTCTGTGAACTGCAACATCTTTCATGTGCAGAATGATGCGGCAATCACCTTCTTCAAAGCTGGAACAATAAAAAAACGTCAATAGAAGTATATTGACTTGCTGATGAAGACAATATCTTATTGAGGTTTGCCACCACCACTTTTCCTTGTAAAATGTGCTAAAGGCAATGCTTCCCAAGTCCTTGTTTCCAGAATTTCCTAAAGATTCGATTCAACTTTTTGGATCAAAATGAACAGAGTAAGACTTTTCTTCTGGGCGTGCTTCCTCGAGAGTCTCCTCTCTGACTTTTGATGCTTTCAGAATTGTAGAGATCCCACAGACTGTATACACTTTAAGATGTTCAGAATTCTTTGTTAATCTTGAGCCAAATTCATGTTCGCAATATTCACTGAAAGTTCGTGATGGTCTTGGTGGCTGAGTATGCACAAGAGCAGAACCATCATATATCAAAATGTCCCACCTTCCAGAAAACTGCTCTTCAGTTTCAATCTCTTTCTCAAGGATAGCTATGAGCTCCAATTTCTGGCCAGTTCGAAGCACACCATTTTCTGGCAAGCTCGAAGCTTGTAGGTTGTGAATAATTCTCATATTTAAAGAACGTTTTCATATCCAACTCTCTGTTGGAACTCACAAAGAAGCACCTTTGATACAGCTCATAGAATGCATAATCATTTTAGTTTTCAACTCTTTTTTCTTGTAAGACTTGCCGTCTCCCAAAATTTTAAATTGTTCTTTTAATAGGACCAAAGAAAGTAAACTTTCTTGTACGTATGTTCCATAAGGAGTTATCGTTAAGAGTCATAAATGGAGCAAAATCTTTAGTAATATGAACTGAGGATACCGACGTAGTAGCGTTTGCCATTTCTTTCTTCTATTGCTTGAAGACACTAGATGCTGAAGAAATCTGAATATCATTTGGAGTTTAATTTTATTTCTGGCCATTAGACATTTATGACTCAGGCCGACGATATCATTTGGAAGTGGAAGAAATATGCGCTATATTCCAGTCCACACCACTGCTGAAAAGCTTGGGCCTGAACATGCAGAAGCATTAAGTGACTTTCATGCGTTTTCTGGTTGCGATACAATCTCTTGCTTCTGTGGAAAAGGGAAGATTTCTGGATAGAAAACTGGGAAAAGTATGGACAATACAACAGCTGCTTTTGTCCAAATCGCGAAATCAGTTAAAGCTTCACCAGAAAGGGTACTACATGATCTTGAACAGTTTGTTGTTTATTTGCTTAACAAAAAAAAGCGTTGGCTCGAATATAAATAAATCGAAAAAAAATCTGTTAATAGGAGAAAGTCGAACCTTAGAAAAACTACCTCCTCCAGACGCGGCTTTAGAACAGCATATACTGTGGGCAGCGTATCAAGCAGCGTAAATATGGGGTCAGTGTTTTAATCCTAAAGCTTCAATAAGAAGTCAAGAATTTTGGGGCTGGCTAATGGGCAATAGCAAGTGGCAGCCAAAGACCTCAGACATGGGAGGGTTGTATGTAGAGAACTAATGAAATGTTTCTGTACAACTGGATGCCAGAAAAACAGCAGCTGCCGACGTACAAACGTGGATTGTGTTATGCTACTGTGCTCACAAAGTGCAACCAACTGCACGAACAAGAAAACATCAATTTAATTCAAAGTATTTACTCTTTTTGATTTTGATTTAAATTGATATTAACGATCTGAACGACCAAGTAAGTGGGAGTCCCCCAATGTCATTGTCTTATTCAGGCATAAATGGGCGGGACTTCACCCTCCTAAGCCATCAGAAAAGGCGTCAAAATCTTGGAAGATGATTTTGCATAACTAATGACTACGCGAATTGCTACAACATAAACGCCCCTTTTCACTCTTCTTTCGTTAAGAGGACTGTTTAATTTACTATAAAGTGCTTAACGCTTATTTATTAAAAAAGAATGAAAGGGGCGCTTCGGACGGAGCCACAAAATACAATTCCTCGCTCTAGGCACCACAAACTTACATTATGGTTCTGCTTAGTATATTTCTCAATGGGCCTTTAATCTGGAACAAATGCTTATTTACTGTAAGTGCATTCCGCAGAAAACTTTCCATAAAAGCTGTTTCGTAATTATTATATTGGCACTTCTTTCCTCAAAATGCCTACTGTTCATTGTATTTCAGGGTTGAAGAGAATGAAGATTTGGTGGATGATTCGAAAGTCGTAAGGGATCAGGAATTTCTTGAGAAGTAATAGTATTTGAGAAGATGAGGACAATCAAGAACGCGTTTTACCGAGATAGCTCGAGTAGGTCGTTCGTATCGAAGACAAGGAATTAAACGTATCTCCGTTATTTTACAAGCAATATCAAACATTTTGATACCAAATTAAAGCTTGTTAAATATACTTTTAGAAAGATAAGGACAACGTTTTAACCATTCCTAGTCATTTTCAAGATATTCCGTGAAAACCAAGTCTCCAAAAACCCTTTTTTCTACATTTATGCTATTTCCCTAAAAGTATTCGTTTTACATGAAATGTGTACATAAACAGAGTTGTATATCAAGATGTGTAAAATATTTTTAAAAAAGAATCAAGTCTTTATTACTTATGGTAACCAAGATATGGCCGTTTAAAAATTCCACGTGGAAAATGGAAAATGGCCGCTATTTTGTTCCACGTGGAAATTTTTTTTGGCAACACTTCGAAAAATACTTCTTGTGATATACTCTTTACGTGGCGAAAGTTTCAGCTTTTCCTCTAGAAGTGCAGTATGTTATTCAACTACAGTATGAAGAAAGCTGGAAAGTTGCATGTAAAACGTAAGACCGTTTTAAAACGTTATTGTAATATTAAAAATGTAACAAATTTATTATAACTGGAAGTTAATTTCAATCTGCAGAGAACACTGATTAATTATTCTAATCCAATTGAAAGGTCCAATTTCAGGAGTATTCAGATGCGTGGATAATTATACGTCTAACTTGCTTTTACTACTTGAAGATTAGCGTCATAATATATTTTTTAAGTCCTAAAGGTCTATTTCATAGATACGTATTATTTCGGGAACATTCATGTAGTACAAGAATAGTTATACGTACAATAATGCACACATCTGAATAGTCCCCAAAATAGACTTGGGGATTTTTTCCAATTGCTTTCTCAGGATTGCATCTTAATATTGTATATTACGAGCTAAAACCTTTAACTACATAAAATTGCAACTGTAATTTGGTACAAAGTACGAGGAATTTGCATGTTCGTTACGGTAACTTCTGGTACAGGCAAAAGTTATCTAAACTTAGCTGCTATTTAAGACTTGACTTTTCAGGTATTTTTGTTTTCTAAAAGTTACTTTGTGAAACTAATCTTGTCTAACTTCTTTCTTCCACCATGTTGACCCTTTCTTACAAAATTAGTTCACGTTCTACCTTACATCTTTCTTTAATGTGCTACAGGTAATGGAAATTTATAGTATCAAGTACTGTTCGACATAAAAAGAACCTATAAAATATCAGCATAATTTCATTGAAATGTTATTAACGTCCTAAAGGAGATGGTGAGCTTGTAAGGACAAGATCTACTGTTATGGGTAAAGTGTGCTCCGAAATACTCCGCTCAAGAGACCCCGGCGGCAGTAGAACCCGTGACCGTTTGGCATATCTTCTTCAAAATTATCCTGGTTTTGTGTATAGTAAATGTAAATATATCTACATGTTTTAGGCGTTTATCATGTCTTTCTGAGGAAGAATTTTCTGGAAATTTGCTCCTCGTTTCAACATGCAAAGCGAATGTCGTAATTATACCGTATATTAAATTACTTCAAGGATTAGGATTTTCCCATTCTTTGTTGCACTGATAGGTTAATGCATAACATGACACAATATAGTCTTCAGCTGGTGAACAGCTCATACAGTTAAAATGTTAATGTATAAAGATAATAATTATTACTGAATCTAATATTATTATTTTCCTTTAAATGTCTCACGAGCTTGATCTAAACCT